>UWZB01000357.1:110486-142458 GCA_900536885.1 Peniophora sp. CBMAI 1063
GTCTAAGGGGGAGGGCGGGAGGGAGAGGGAGGAGGCGGAGAGGGAGAGGGAGTCGGTGTACATGGATGCGCGGAAGCGCGGGCCGATCGCCGTGCCCATATCCCCGTTCAAAGCCGGCGACGTCGACGGGCCCGCCTCGTACGACTCCGGCACGTCGAAGATCTCGTCGTACGCCGGAATCTGCAGCGCGAGCGGTATCGGCGCGTTGGCGTTCGTCATTGAACTCGATTCACCCACATCCGGCGCAGGCGCCGGCGACGCGCACGGCGAGCAGCTCGTGGCAGAGCTCGGCGGACTCGGGTGCTCGCTCGCATGACTATGGCTGCTCGCGCGCCCGTCCCCGTCCTCGCTCGCGCTGACGCTCACACTCCACCTCCTTCCCCGCCTCCTCCTCCTCCGCCTCAGATACGGATTGCGCACGTCGAAGCGCCAGTCCACGTTCAGGAACTCGAGGTAGAGCTCCCTCAGCGCGGGCGCGTCGATGAAGCTCAGCAATATCCGCGCGCACAGCGTGCCGTGCAACACCAGGCTCCGGAGGCGCGGGAGCACCGCCACCGGCGGGGCAATCTCGCCTTTGAGCCGCGGGGGCGGGGAGGCCATCGTGCCGGCGTACGAGAAGAACTCGAGGGCGGGGCACGCGGTGAGCATGCGGAGGAGCGCCGCGGGGTCGGCCGTGCCCCCCAGCCCGCCGTTCGCCGCGGACGTCTCTTTGATCTCGAGGCTGGCGAAGAATAAGGGGGAGAGCGCGTGCGGGCGCGGGAGGGAGGTGGACGTGAGCTCCATGTAGAGCAGGTTCGAGGTTAATGGGGTCGTCGCCTGCCGGAACGTCGGCGCGGGCGCCGGGGGCTCGTCGTCGTCTTCGGCGTCGGAGAGCTCGACGAGGGTGTTGTCCGGGTCGTTCGCGGCGATTTCCGGTTCGGGCTCGGGTTCGGGTGCTGGGTCTGCGTCTGCGGGGGGCGCGGGCGCGGGGGGTGGCGCGAGGACGGTGGCGGTTGCCGGCGGGGACATCGATGCGGGGTCGAATAGATTCAGCTTCAACGCGTCGAGCTCGGGCGCGCCGGCGTCGGGCGACCAGATATCGCCAAAGTGGATTACTTCTTCACGTGTGCCGGCGAGCGTGCATGTGCGCCAGCGCGGGAGCGCGGACAGGAAGGGGCTGAGGAGCGCCAGGAGGCTGTCGTGCGCGTGCAGCGTCGCGTGCACGTCAAAGGGCAGCCCGGCGGAGTGGGCCAGGAAGTGCTGCGCGAGGGCGCGCGCGCGCGCGGGCGGGTGCGCGTCGTCGTCGAGGACGACGAGCTGGAAGAGGCGGGGCGCGTGCGCGAGGATGGCGCGCCAGCGCGCGCAGACGTGGCCGATGCGCACGCAGGCGACCGCGTCGGCGTGGGCGCAGTACAGGAATATATCGACGAGGATCTCGACGGGCAGCGCGGCCTGAGTCATCGGGGTATGCGACAAGGGAGTAAACAAGTGGATGGAGGGTGTCAGAAGGAGAGAGCCGCCGCGGGGCCCGCCGCGCGACACCAGGCTCCAAAGTCCGACGAATGTATGGAGAACTCTCGACATGCGCCTGGTCACGGCACACTTGCCTTTTATCGCCCGCGCGCTCTCTCAGCATGTATGTACATTACGACTTCAGGCTCATCAGGCTGGCTGTCGTGAGCTGTACGTTGCCAGGCTCGCTTAGAGATCCATCATGAGCTGTGGACGCTTGTGGGTGACACACTTTCGTCATCGCCCGCTCCACCGACGCCGCAGAGGCCGAATAGCACCGATCTCTCTCGTCTCTTGTCTCTTGCCACCATCTGCACCGTCCTCTCCATATATTTCATGTCAATGAATATACGCATCCTTCAATACCCCCAAGAATATAATGTGCATCAACGCGCACTGCCCTGACCACTTTGGCTCAAACACCCTCGAGTCGCCCATACAGCTGTCCGTCTCGCGTACGTCCTGTGACAGCAGTCACGCGCGCCCCGAAACCCGAACCAGCGAAGCAAAGCCAAAGAAGCCCAATCCATTCACTGCACAAACGCGCGAGGAAACGGCGATGTGAACACACTCTTGATCCTCTGACCAAACAGGCTTTGACCGTGCCATCGAACCCCTTTGACCGTGCCATCGAACCCCATCCCGCAACTTTCCCCCCGGCCGGGCTGTGGCACACTCCTACTCGTCCGAGAATCCGCATGTCGTTGTCAGAATGGGCTCTGCTTGTACATGTGTATTGGGGCTGGCCCGTCGTTAGGGCCCTTTATCTGCTTACTATTCTCAGATACGAATATCCGCACGCCGCAGGACTGCACAGCGACTCGGCGAGTACGCTCGAGCGCTGGGCGGGGACTGCCGCGCGCAATATACCCAGTCCTGAGTGCCTGCACACTCAGATCCGATCTTCCAAATCCACCCTACGCCACGACCGGGCTTCTTCCCTCCTCCCCGCCCCTCCCAACACATTCGCGGCCGTCCGTCTTCTCCGCGTCGTCTCTCGGCGCGGAGATTGGACGATTGGAGATTGGAGATTGGATTTGATTATGTAGTACTGTGGCCCGTCGGGTTCCTCGTGTGCCTCCCGTCTCTTTGTGTGCCCTTGACGAAACGTGCGGCTCGGGTGACATTGAGTGTCCTAGCTCCTCGGCCAGTTCTGCACGCGATGTGTGCTTGGGCTTTACTTGCAGTCGTTCCTGTAGGATCTAGACCGCTTCTCCCTCCCAGACGCTATCAAGACATTGCACACAACGCGTACATCTCATGTCGAAGATCCCAAAGGCGATTAGACTGGGCTTCTTCCTGCATGTGCATTAACGCCGGCAAACGCCGTCAGGCAGCACAGCAGGAAGTTATTATAAGTGATACTATAACGGGTTAGCGCTGGGCGAGTCGAATGGGCCCATGTCGTTCAGACAAACTCAAACTCAGATCCCCATCTCTGGGTCTCAGGCCTGTGAGTGTATCTTTTCGATTATACTGTTTGAGTTCGACGTTCGGTGCCAAGACTGGGCGGTCGAGACTCGTTGTGGCGGCGCGGATGACGTAGTGGACTCGTTCGGCTGCGTGAGGATACTCGCTCAAGCAGGTCAGTCGAACGATGAGGTCCGATGACACTCGGGCATAGAGCATACATCGTCCAGTGTCAAAACAAGAAGTCGTACATGCGTGCACATGCAGGATATCATACAAGTCGCAGCGCTCATTTGCATACCCACCTGTGTCCGCAACTCGTAGCAATATATTATTGTGGCTCTGTTATCGAAGTTTTGAGAGATCGGTGTAAGATCTTCGCGTTAAGTGCCTATCAAGGGCGTGTATTGTACCATGGTAGGTACATCGCACGCATGGTCAGGTAGAGAAAAGAGAAGGACACTAGTGAGCTCGGATTGTTGGGGCCTCTACACTCGATCTAATGGGATACAAGATCATAAAACGTCACAGAAAGCGTGCCAGCGCTAGGGGAAAATAGTCCTTGTTAGATGGAGTTCAGGTCAGTATTCTAGCGAGCTCCAGTAGGTACATAGTCACCTTTTAGCATAAGTCTAACAGTACTGAGACGGACGAAACCTAGGTTCGTGATAGGGCAGCTCGACGTCGCGTAGATGCGCGGTTCGGTCGTGGGAAGGGTCCCTGAGGCCAGCCCGAGGTGACTCGACGCGCAGCGCGCGCGTCTTGACTCTTCACTCCCGCACGCTCACTACCTTTTTGATAAGCGTCACGCCCTTCGATACAGATCCTTCGCAGCCGACATCAACCTAGACCCAAAACCCTTACATCTACGTATAAGTAATGGTTATCCATACTACTCATACCGGTCCGGGCTCAGGAAAAACCGACCCCGCGATTAGCAGACGTTCGCGCGCTTAAGCTCACTGATCTTATCTGAGCCTGAGGAGAATGTTGAGAGGGCGCATGTTCACCCTGTACCAGTGGTATATGCTATAGCGGACGCTGCCGAAGATGATTGATGCCATCAAATTCTCCACACCATGTTCAAACTTTGTTTCAATGTTTGAGCTTCGCTAGCCCAACGCTAGCCGACGGTCGTCCCGCGTCTTGGCTTCAACAATCATCATCGACACTGTCGTCGCCCGCGTGGCTATACGCCGCATTCTGAGACCTGCAGGCGCTCTATACCATGCGGATATTGACCGACCTTCCTCCGGAACTCCTCAGCGCTATCGTGGTCGAAACCGCCCGAATTTGGCCGCATTTACTATGGGAAACACCTTCTACCTGCTTCAAACGGCTGGAAGATGACTGCCTTGCAGCCAGAGGGCCCGAGGAACTGCACTACTGGAAGGACGCCCACGACCTTACCGACAATCTTTGCGAATACTGCACACACAGCAGACTGGGATTCATCGCACTGTCGCACGTCTCGCGCGCACTTCGCGCCGTGACCATTGGAACCCCCCGGCTTTGGACTACCATCAACGACTCACCACGACCAAGCCCATGGAGATCATGGTTATCTTCTCATTCGCTCGATCTATTACACCCCGAATCAACTATATTCTGGATCGACACGTTCTTGTCGCGTAGCCGGGCCCTTCCTCTTCAGTACACCCATCACATTGAATGGGACGACTATGAGGAAAACGAGGATTTTGGGCTTCACGAACTATTCGACCAAGCGTTACCTCGGATCCGTACGCTATACCTCCAGATCGAAGGGTGGCCTTCGCCTGACGCCATCTCACCGGACATTCTCGATGGTGCCCAGTCGCTGCAATCCCTCGTCTTGAGACGCGACCCCGTCTCGCCATTCAATCCCGTTTTTCTTCCGACCTCCGCATTCCCGCAGGAGCTTGCACTTCTCAACTTCATCCCGGATGCGATGCCATGGCATCACGACGCCGTGCGCAATCTCACGAGCCTGAAGCTCGGCTTCGCCCCCGATACCGATGAGATCAGCCGTGCCTCCTTCCTGGAATTTTTGGAAGGGTTATCGATGCTTCGGGCCCTTGAGAGCCTCTTCCTAGTCGGAGTGCCAGACATCCCCGACGCTCCCGAAGGATTTACCATCGATCATCGTACGAATCCAGTCGACTGGCCCGCCCTCGGCAATCTTTCATTGAACGGCCAATCACGCAGCATCACTGCTTTCATCCAATGCATATGTGCACCCGCTGTACGCACGGTCGACATCGTCTACTTCCATTTCACCCTCGACGCTAAAGCTTCTTTCGAGATGCTCGTACAATGGGTTCCAGGACTCGCATCCTCCAGTACACCTGATGACATATTCCATACAGCGAGCATCACCCATGACGATTCCGACTATTCGTTCACGCTGGGACTGTCCCGCTCAGTTGGGACCAGCGCAGGAGGGTTTGGCCCATACACCTTCCGCATCACGGCCGACTGGGCGGTGGAAGATGGCGAGGATCCGGTCGACTTAGCCGCGATGGACGTGCTTGAGACTTTCGTCCCCACCCTCATGGACTCTCTGGCCGCTCCACGAATCCAAAGCCTCATTCTCAAACTGGACGAATGCACGACGCTGGGCCTACGACAATGTTTGGCGCGCTTCGCCGTTGTCTCTGAGTTGATCATAATGAAGTCGGCGGCGCGCGTCATCGAGTCTATGGCGGGGCAGCGTGGCTCTCGTACTGGAACTTCCAGGCTCTTCCCAGCATTGGCAACGATGATTGTTTGGCCTTCAAGCGCGAAGCACAAGGCGTTGGACAAGGCCATAGGGAAGATGGTGAATGCTCGTGCACGGCTTGGACAGACGATTCGATGGGAGGTCCGTGAATGAGCGATCGGGCGTATTCTATGTCGAAGTAATCTCATCTTACGATACACCCGCTCATAATCACAACCCACATAATACTTTGAGCTAGATAATGTATGGCGTTGCTCCATGGCGAACAAATGCTATAGAGAAAGCAATCAAGCTTTCTTTGGTCCACACAGCGCGTATCGAGATCCTGTGGATCTTGACGCATGGCCCAGCGGTTCCAGATGGTTGGATGAAGACGACTTTGTAGGTCAGTAGATAAGTGTTTGTGAGAGGATTAGGGGAAGCGCATGGTGTCGCAATTCAAGCAGGCGCAGAGTCTCGGGAAGACGGTCAACGATGTGCCGGCGCTGGCTGACGTGGCGACGGCCAGTAGCAGAGGCCTGCGGCACAATCGCACGTGCTCTACTCTGAGGTCGACTCCATCTACATGGGCTTGCTTTCCAGTGGGCAGTGAGCGCGCAAACGATGATGCTTGCCGCTGGCTCGGGGCATCCGGAGCCTCCCGCCTTGGGGGTGATCCGCCTCGGATCAACATTGCACTCCTTGCACTCAACCTCGACCTCAACAGCCTCAACTCAGATACCGTACGAAGCTCTACCTATCACTACACCAAATGCTCCACGTGCCACGTCGCCGTCTTTTTCTGCTGTGAACGACGATCAATCCCGAACACAACGTGGCCGTGGCTTTATGGCATAAACGATGTTGGCTGTTAGTTCTCTGCCCCAGTTCATCACCGCGGCAGGCGTCTACGCCGTACTACGTGCTGAAATGGTGCATGACTACCCTGTACGGTATCCACATACAGCTTACCTCCAGGATGCGCTGCTGATAATCTGACAGGACTTGGAAACAGACTCTGTCGAGACAATTCACCTGCGCGGATTGGCCGAGGACGACTCAATAGTCTTGCAAAAGTCTCCATTCTCGCGGGACATACCCTCGTCTACCTTGCTCACGTTTCCCGGGAACGTGGACGAAGCTATCGTCAACGGTATCATCCCTGAGAACCCCAAGCTGCCGCCGAAGACCGGGAGATGCGAGCTTCACCTAGAGCTCGGCGAGTTACTGGGAAGTGGGGCGACTGGAGTAGTGCACGCAGTCACCTCGCTTGAAGGGGTTGATGTACCTCTGTGCGTCAAGATAGCGTTCCCCTCTGAGCGCGCAGCCCTATCCTCTGAAGCGTGGTTCTATGATGACTTACAAGATATTCAGGGGGTAGTCATCCCGAAGTGCTTCGGCTACTTCGAGAAGACCCTCTCTCTGTCGACGAGGCTCCGTATCTCAGATCACCGTTCGAGGTTTCCTACATGGGATAACGGCGCGGATAGAGGCACAATTCCGGGACGTATCGGTGTCTTGCTCTTAGAGAAGTTGTCTGGTGAGCATCTGGAGCTGCACACTCAGTTTCGAGATGACAATAGGTATGTGTCCCTCCCGTTGTGATGCATAGACTGGCGCTGATGTTGTACACAGTCATGCCATCTATTGCCTCTTTTTAGAGCTCAGCCACCGCTTCGTACACCACAATGATATCCGATACGACAATATTCTGAGGGTCGTCCCTTCAGGTGTTCCCGTACCTCACAGGCCTACAAGCCAGGAGCAAATATCTTCGCCTTGGAGGCTTGTGGATCTTGCTAGTTGCCAAAAGCACACCTTCGACCGCATGCGGCACTACCTATACCTTCACGGGAGTCGCGTGCGCCATCTTCTGAAGAATGTTCAGGCCCAGGAAGGACATATCTCGGATGACATGTAGAAAGTCTCTAGCTTCGGTCAGCGATCATCGATGTAACTGGACGATCGTATTTATGTGGTTCTGTGTTGGATGACCGTATGTACTCTATTTATAGCTGCGGCGCACCGGCATCGCCCATTACCGTTGCTTCCGACTTGCGCGGCCCAGCGATGGCCAGAAGGGCACCAGTTGGACGTAGGAGGTTTGGGTCAAACCTAATATGCGACGCGCCGCGTCACGAGAATCCGTGGTCGCGCTGTCTCACATTTCGGGCAACCGCCGTCGTGTTCGTTATCCGTTGATGTAGCCACGAACCATCATAAGCTTTTGTGTCCATCTCATGGATCCCCTGAACAAAGTCATCAAGCAGTATGGACTACCTCAACAGCACAATTCCGAGGGAGTGGAAACGTCCCGCACAATCATCATGATAGTCGCCGTACAAGACGTCCTGCGCCAGTGATGCAGTTGCAAGAAGCGCATCACCGGCCGCACGCCGGGCGACTCGTCCGGATCCCGCGAGTCCGACCCGCGTTTTTGCATATACACCACCATCACCGTCACGACTCATATTCTCTCAGTGCGGTTTCCTGGGTTGGCTTTCATGCTACATATAGTGACACTCTTGTGCACGACTATCGGAATCCTCGTTGAGGGATAACGCGTTATGGTTGCTCTAGTGGACCTACCCACAGAATTACTCGTCAACATCGTGACGGAGACTGCTCGGGTATGGCCGCACGCGCTCTGGCAGCAGCCTATGAATCCCTTCAAGCGACTAGAGGACGACTCGAAGAAGGTCGATACGAGCCAGCAGCCACACCCCTTCTCCGAATGCCCTGCGAAAGGCAGGAACTGCACGCTCTGCACCGATACTAAGCTGGGATTCATCTCCCTCACGCATGTTTGCCGCACTCTGCGCGAGATCATCATCTCCATGCCAGACTTATGGACGTTCATAAGCGATGCGGGATACCCGTACCCCGACGTGAAGTGGCTACAGACATTCTTGGCGCGTAGCCAGGACTTGCCGCTCAACTACTACCACCGCGTGGATTGGGGACTACACGACCAAAGCCGAGGTCTTAAGCTTCACGACATATACTCTAAAGCCTTGCCAAGGATTCGGACGCTGAACCTATCTGTCAGAGGAGGCCCTCCTACGCTCGATATATTCTCAGAGTTTATGCCCGACGCGAAGTCCCTGGAAAGCCTGGTGCTTCTGCGCGTCCCCACATATCCTTTACGTCTTTCAGACCAATCGCCCTCCACACGCCTTCGCGAGCTGGATCTGCTGGCCTTTGACCCGACTAGTATGCCTTGGCAGCACGATGGCGTGCGCAACCTCACGCGTCTTCGTCTGGTCTTCGCGCACATGCGCCCTGCGTCCTTCGCCAGCCTCCTGAATGGCCTACGAATGTTACGCAGCATAGAAACACTAAACCTGCGAAACATACCTGTCCTCATCTCCGAGGAAGCCGAGACGGCTCTCGATATCGAGGACGTCGCCTTCTCGCATCTCAAGACCCTGACGTTGCACGGTCGTACGCGCGGTGTCATGGAGCTATTGAGCCGCATCACTGCCCCGAACGTACGCTCAGTCGACCTCACTTGCTTCAAGTTCATAGCAGAGATCAAGCCCGTCCTTGCACGGCTCTCACAATGGGTCCCCGGACTCGCTCCATCCCGAAACAGCGATCTGCGCGATAACTTCGTGACGGCGAGCATCATACACGACGAGTCCAAGTCAACTCTGACTCTCTGCCTCTCGCGCACACCCGATGCGGAGGACGGTCCGTTCCACTTTCGGGTCACGGCCGATTGGGAGCAGCGGTGGGCCACAGAAGGAGAGGAGGACCAGGAGAATCTGAGTCCAGCGGATGTACTCGAGATCATTGTGCCAACCGTCGTGGATCCCGGTGCCGCATCGCGCGTCAAACACCTCACCGTATGGCTGGACGCCTGCCCGTCGGAGAGCCTGCGGAGGTGCATCTTGCCATTCACCTCCGTATCTACGTTGTCCGTCCGCGGAGTCAGGACGGCATCGCGTTTGGTTGAGCTCATGGCGCAGAGTGACACCGTCGACGCGTCGGCATCCTCACTCTTCCCGGAGCTTACAATGTTCCAAACGATCGCGATACAGGATAACCATGAATATCTGGATGACCAAATTGCGACCATGGCGAAATCCCGAGCACAAAGAGGGCAAGCGATTCAATGGCGAATACTTCGTCCGTAATGTTGTGTACATACGCGTCAACACCTGTAACCATTCGATTAACAATAAAATATTTCTGTGTACCGTATGCTCATTCGCATCTTGTGTCGTCCTCGACCTCGGAAAGGATCATGCATGCGGTTCTGATGTGCACAGTCACCGCCCGCCCGGTCAATGCGCTGAAGGCGGCCTGCCCTCGCCTTCCTGAAGTAGCCGTTCTGCAGAAATTTTGACAAGCGGAACCGGTCGGGTGCCGCGTGTCAACTCGTCTCCCGCATCGACCGTTCGTTGAATGGCTGCGACTTCATATCGATGGGCTCGATGTACGCCACCAGTCACACCTACAGCTTTGCCGCCCATACAGAGAGGCGGCTGAGAGGTGGTAGTCAGCAAGAACGCGTCATCATGTTGAACGAAGCGGCCATTCGCGGTCTAGTTTCGCGACGCGACCACGGCTGCTCTCGACTCAAGAGTCATCTCCGAGGCTGCCTGGAGCGTCGACGGCGAGCCGCTTGACGGCATACACACGCGTCGGGCTGTGTCCACAATGCACTGTATGGCCTCGAGGGATCTGAGTGGCGGAACGGCCTGCCTCGGCCAACGTGGACGGCTCTAGGAGCACGAATATGGTCCGGCGCGGCGTCCGTATCGCCCCGAGGACTCGGCCTCCGCGTTTGGTTCGAATGTCGAAGATTGGCGGAAGCGATGTATATAAACCCGTCCCAGCTGACGCAGGGCCTGCATCCAACCTCCTCAGCACTTTCAAAAGTACTATCACTACTATCATGGGCAAGCACTTCACCGTAGGCGAGTACCTGCTTGAGCGTCTCGTCCAAATCGGTGTCAAGGTGCGATAAGATGTCGATGATCTATATTGGGAGTTCTACTAACATTTGGGCAGAGCGTGTTCGGTGTCCCCGGAGACTTCAACCTCGGCTTCCTTGTACGATCTTCCTTATACAGTTATCGTACTACTGCTTACACCGCTCCCGATCTTAGGACTTCGTCGAGAGCCACCCGCATCTTGACTGGATCGGCAACTGTAATGAGCTGAACGCCTCCTACGCCGCTGATGGCTACGCCCGCGTCAAAAAGGGTAGTGTCGGCGCCCTCATTACCACTTTCGGTGTCGGCGAGTTGAGCGCGATCAACGGTATTGCTGGCGGTGAGTAGCTGAGCAGCGATCTGCAAAAGGAGTCTGCTCATAGTGTTCGCAGCGTTCTCCGAGCACATTCCGATCGTCCACATCGTCGGTGTCCCCAGTACCTCTCAGCAGAGGAACAAGCCGATGCTGCACCACACACTCGGTGATGGGCGGTACGTGCGGTCATTCTATGGTCCTTGCGCTCAACCTGACACCGATATAGCTACGATGCGTACTACAAGGCTGCTCAGCAGTTCACTGTCGCACACGCATCACTACAGGATGCCGCTAGCGCTCCTGCTGAGATCGACCGTGTCCTTCAGGCCTGCATCACGGCTGCTCGCCCCGTCTACATCATGCTTCCGACTGATCTCGCCTTCTCTCCCGCCGACTCTGCCAAGGCCGCACTCGAGACTCCTTTGAAGCCAAACCCTCCCGCTGCCGAGCCAGAGGTTGAGGACTTTGCCATTGGCGAGATCACGAAGCTCGTCAAGGAGGCCGGCGAGGACGTTGTCGTTCTCGTCGACGCATGCGCCGTCCGTCATGACGTTGAGGCCGAGCTCAAGGAGTTCGTCAAGGAGACCAACTTCCCCGTCTATGCTGCGCCGATGGGCAAGAGCGTCGTTCCCGAGGACTACGAGCGTTACGGTGGTGTACGTACTTTCGCTCGGAATGTTGTCGCGATCAGATCCGCTCATCTAATCGACAGATCTACATCGGATCAATCTCACATCCCGACACCAAGGAGGCGGTTGAGAGCGCGAAACTCATCATCTCCGTCGGCGGTGTCAAGTCCGACTTCAACACGGGTAACTTTACCTACCGCATCGAGCCGGTCAAGACTGTCGAGGTACGCACCTTCTTGATTGGCATACCGAACCCTGTACTGAACCTTTGGGCACAGCTGCACTCCGACCACACGCGCATCCAGTATGCTTTCTACCAGGACATGGGCATGAAGTCTTTGTTCCCCAAGCTCACCGCTGCCCTCAAGTCCGTCCACTCGGCTGCCAAGTCGACCGCCGTCAAGCCCTCCTTCTCCCAGCTGCCCGCACCTGGCGCCGACCCTCTCGGACCCGACGTCATCTCGCACCTCTACCTCTGGCCGCGTGTCTCCAAGTTCTTCAGGTCGAAGGATATCATCGCCGCAGAGACCGGAACATCCTCTTTCGGTATCCTCGACGTCCCACTACCAGCGGATTCCATTCTTGTCGCGCAAATCTTGTGGGGTTCCATCGGTTACGCCACTGGTTCGACGCTCGGTGCCGCGCTTGCTGCGCGCGAGACGAATATGGGCCGCACGATCCTCTTCACCGGTGACGGATCTATCCAGCTCACCGTCCAGGAGCTCGCGACGATGATGCGCCGCGACTTGCACCCCATCATCTTCGTGCTCAATAACGACGGGTACACGATCGAGCGTTACCTGCACGGCAAGGAGGCGAAGTACAACGACATCTCCTCATGGTGAGCAGCGCCCTTCTCCGATGATTCAGCTCAGTTTACTCACAGCATCACAGGAACTGGACTGGTATCCTCGACGTCCTCGGCCCGCACGTCGAGCCCAAGCCCAAGTCGTACCGCGTGTCGACGAAGGCCGAGCTCGACGCTCTCCTCGACGACCCCGAGTTCAACAAGGCCGAGCGCATGCAGCTCGTCGAGGTCATCATGGACAAGTTCGACGCGCCTGAGGCTCTCCAGCGCCAGGCTGAGCTGAGTGGCAAGACCAACGCCTACGTCTCCGAGTACCTGTAATCTCTTTAACGCTTTGATCGGATGGACATGACATAGATAGAAGCCAACCCCCTGCTCCCTGTACTATACAAACGAAGCCGCCTGTTGGCACTGTAGACTCAATGTACCAAAAGCACCCTTAATAGACATCATGAAGAACTTGTATTTCTCTGCATACATCGTGTGAACCTTCTACAACTATGGACTAACTCGCTCTATAATTGCCTTGCTCAATATACAGCGGGCGAGTCGAGCACAGGCTTGCCTCTTAGCGACCGTTCTCATCGACGCGAATAGGATCGACGAACGTCGCCGCAAATACATCCCCTAGAAGCAAGGCTGTGTCCAAGATTAGACTAGGCAAGCGCATGGTGCAGACGCCACACCACCTAGAGCGCATTGGGACGCTTTGCAGCCGTACAGCTCGCAACGGTCGGCAGTGAGCCGCGTGCAATTGCAAGCGCATAACCTCAGATGGTAGAGGCTGTACAGCGCCAAGAGCAACCACGCTCTCGCTCGTAGCGAGAGAGCGCGCAAGTTGTCATGGACCATGCTGAAGACGGGAATAGACAGCCTTCAAGCTTGCTCCGTAAACTTCTACGACCGATCTCACGCATGCACATTGCATCGCGAGATATATCCGAGCATCCAGCATCCGACCCCGATTCTGAGTTGTGGGTAGAGTCTGTCGTTCGCGACTCGGAGTCAAGGAAGAGAACGCGAGGTGCAATGTGCGTTCTGGCGCAGGGTGCCGCAAGGGTAAGCCGGGCACTCAACGGGCATTCCAACGTTCGACAAGCGCGCGCCGCCGGCGTCCATGGGCACCGCACCAGAAGCGAGACAAGTGAGCAGAATACGGATGAAGTTGTGCTCGGTCTGTCCATTCTTGGCCTATACGTTTCGGATCCAGAATTCAAGTCACAGGAATAGAGAAGCCAGGCGGCGTACAGGTCAGCCGGTGGTATTACCTCGCTATAAGTTACTGACAAGACGAATGTACAATGACAAAACAAGAGAGAAATCAGGACAGTCGTGCGTCTACTCAATGATCTCCTCTCCCTCGTCGCTATCTTCGTCGCGCTGTTGCCTGCGGCGTTGTCGTTTGATCTTTGCTTCGAGGTCCTTATTGAGGAACAGATCGTTCTTGCAGATCATCTTGTTGCAAGAAGGACAAGGTTTCTTCGACAACACGCTCTCGTTCTGACCAAGGTAGTCCCAGATAGCGGCCTTCGAGTATGAATGTTGGCAGACCTTACTATAGTGTGTATCAGTACCTGAGTCGGGCGGGAGGACAGGAAAAATTCGTACGAAGTGTATGGTTCGACCATGAGCGTTAGCGAGATTGGACACTTGAGGTCTTGTACCACACCGCCGACTTGAATATCTTCATCGTCATCGTCATCATCGGCGTCTCCTGGCTCTGGAAGATTGTCAGAGGCAGCAAATAGTACACCTGATAGTCAACACACCGGCTGGAATGAGCTCGGCCAGTGGCGGCATACCGACATCAGGATGGAGGACCTCCTATAAAAGACAATCAGAATAGCTCAGAGCAGTAAGGTGTCGAGGACTTACGTATGAAGCTTGACGGAAGTTGAAATACGCCTTACTTTTCACATACTTCTGCCGCGTGGTCTTCTTTTCCCACTCCTCTGCTTTGGCACTGGCCGCTTGCTCGTGCAGGCCAACAAGATCAGTCTGAAATCGAGTCAGGTGCGCAGCACCAAATCAGGAGGAAGATAAGAGTACGATGTCTTCCTCGTCACGAGCCACCTGTTGATGCAGCTCTTTAAGCGTTTCCTGCTGTTGAGTCAAGTCTTGGTGAACGTCGATGAGCTCTTTCATTAACTTGTCAAGACTGGAAAGCTCCTAAGGACAGTATTAGTAAGTAAAGATGGAAATCCAATCCATTCCCACCTTCGAGTCTCCTTCATCTGCTGTCTCTGCGACAGCAGCAGCGACTTCATCAAGTAGAGTAAAGGCGGTTGCCTCGACGTGAGAAATCATCTGTCCCCAATCCTGCGCCATATGCTGCAGTTTTACAGCTTCTTCAGCGGCAATGGGCTGATCATGGAAGTTGTCCGGGTCGAAGTCGTCCATGTCCAAAGTCTTACGAGAACGCGCGACCTTCTTTCCTCGTCGAGGTGGTTCATCCTCCTCGCCTTCGCCGTCCATTTCTACGTCTTCCTCGTCATCTCTCTGCGTGGCATCCGCCTCTTCTATGTCATCGGCTAAGGCAGCGGCGCGGCGTCTCCGTCCAGGCATGGTAGTGGTAGCAAGGAGAGGACAGTGGTGGCGGTTGCGGGTAAGAGTCTAAGGCGCGACGCGTCGCGACAAACGCGGTCACGGTTTTTGATCGGCAATCACCGATCACAAGCTTCGCGCGCGCTGGCCGCCTCCGCGCTCGCTGTCTCCGACGACGAACTCGACGGCATGCTGTCCACACTTCGCGCCGTCGCGCGTCCGTCACTGGCGCTAACACGACCAACGACCGGCACTTCATACGCTTCATCACCAATATTGCTTCGTGCACGTGCTCTTCAGGCTTCATCCCACTCGTTCCACACGACTTCGCCAGCGTCTGCGACGCTCAACCAGGCTATTCGCCGGAAAGGCCCGGGTGCATCTCCAAAAAGGAGGACAAATACCAAGTCGCCATTATTGGAGGGCAACCCGCAGAGGAAGGGTGTCATTATGTCTCTTGCTATCGCAAAGCCGAAGAAGCCCAACTCGGCCAAGCGTAAGATTGCGCGTGTCAAGCTTACCACGGGCTCGACCCTCAAGGCATATGTACCCGGAGAAGGCCATAATTTGCAAGAGCACAGCGTGGTGGTGGTTCGCGGAGGACGTACGCAGGATTTACCAGGTGTCCGGTAAGCGCTCAATATATCCTTGTGCGACTCGGCGGCTATCTTACGGAGAATACTAGGTACAAGCTCGTTCGTGGTGCCGCGGACTTTGGCGGTGTACCGGGCCGTGCAAAGGCTCGCAGTCGGTACGGAGGTACGTCGTTCGCTGACTTGTCCTCTGACTCGAGCTCATGGGTACTCTCTCTATACAGCCAAGAAGCCCAAGAAGACATAGATCACACGACATCTCTTGCTATTCACTTGCTTGTGATATTCTATACACTTCTATTTGCGTCATGGTCACAGAAGTCGGCATACGCTTGTTCGTTTATATCTCGGCGACCTCGACTCGGATTCCGATGCCTAATCGGGCTGGTCTACTGTACCAAGTCGAGAAGAGACGAAGACGGCGACTTCGCGGTGGCACAGTGCTGACTGTTGACATCCTTGATTTCGCCGATTATCTCAGTTTATCTGGAGCCAATGGCTGCCCTACATGCTTTTTCCATATGTCGAGCGGAGTGGGAGCTCGCGTTGCTGTCGACCTGTGAGAACCCATTCTAGATCTAGAACGTCGCCCTTCTCCATCATCGAACCCCAACTAGGTCTCAGTTGGTTAAGGAGCCAGTTGGGGGTCATTGAGACCCGGATATTGCTAGCGGTGAAGATGTCGAGATTGTACGCTCCATCATGTCTTGTACTAAATCGGAAACCCTGTTCTCATCGTTCGCCATTTTCCTTTTCGCTGAGCTGATGGCAAGTACAGATAAGCGGCGATGGCCATACCAACACGATGCAGTGTCAGCCTATGAAATCATGTGGCGCTTACTCCGGTTGCATATCGGTTCGTCTTCGCCTTCGAACAGTCCGTTTTAACACCGAGGGTCGTGCGTACGAGCTCGACGAGCCAAGGATACCCTCCGCATGGTCATTGTACTGGCCGCCTTCCAGAGCACGTGTACATCCGAGCCGCTCTGTATGGGTTTCTGTCCACACACGGGTAACCGGCGAAGTTGATAACGTCGATCGCATACCTCGGTCGATGCGGGTCCATTGTATAGAGCCGCTCTGCGACAATGCGTCAACATGTTCGGCGCGGTTCCGTGCATGTGCTCCATGATTAGCCCTTTTGCTCGCGAACACCCGGCGAGCATACGCCATTCCGCTGCTTTACAGAATTCAACAAGGTATAAGATAATCCCGCCTCCTTTCACTCTCATCTGTCGTCCGTTCACCCTCCGGCCACAACAGCCTACTCCCACCACAGCCTATTCTACAACAGCCTGCGGGCATGTCGTCTTCGAAGGGTAACACAACCGCTCCCGGCCTCACCGGCGGGTTGAACAGCACGGCTCACACGAACGGGACATCGCACGGCGGCCATGCACTCTCGCCAGGCGCCCGCCGCAACATGACATACCCCACTGAGTTCTGGTACGGCGTGCTCGTCTTCATCGCTCTTCTCATACTGGGGAGGTTTGTCGGCTTCATTGGCTCCTGGCGGCGTCAACGTCATGCTCGATCGCTCAAGATGCGCGACGCCGAGTACCGCGGCTCATACACTCGCCCGTCTGGGTGGTCCCGCATTCCGTCTGCCGCTGTCAACGCCTGGCGTGTAGTCGCCTTCCGCTCCGTCATCGCCTTCGGCCCCTACTACTCGATCAATCTCGCGGAAGGCTTCGTCACACTCGCATACCTGGCCATGCTCTTCACTTGGTCCCTTATCAACAGTGCGTTACACTATTCTGCGTTCATATTTGTTTGCTCATGTAAATGCAGCTACGGTCAATGGTCAGATGCAATACGGTGGTCGTACGGGTGCTATCGCTGCCGCTCAACTTCCTCTCATCGTCGCCCTCGGGATGCGCAACAACATCATTGGCTGTAAGAAGCGTCCACCCTCATAGCCCCCTTTCCATCTGACGCCTCGCAGGGTTGACGGGAATTGGTTATGAGAAGCTCAACTACATGCACCGCACGACCGCTCGCGCCTTACTAGTTTTGGTTTGGTTCCACGCAGGCACTTGGGTGCGTAAATTTCTTCTCCACATTCGAACTGCGCGCTTACGACGGATACAGATCAAGATAGGGTATGTCTCGCGCCCGTGTCGTCACCGCGACCTCCAATCTAATCCCTATCTTTTAGCTTGGAGGGGCCCAACGCCGTCACCGAATCTCAGATCCAGTGGGCACTCACGGCTACCATCGCTCTCACGCTTGTATGCATCGTGTTCGTGCGGCCTGTGCGCCACAGGGCATACGAGGTCTTCATCGTCTCGCATTTCCTCTTGGTGTTGTGAGTAGTCATTCCGCTATGCTTTCAGTGACAACGACTGACAGGGGTTCAGCTTCTTCATTTTGGGCGCTTACATGCACGCCGCTGATCATCGGTACGAGCCCTCCATACTGTAGAAGCATGGCAACGTTCTGACGCTTCCGGCAGATTGGGCCGCTACATCTGGCCCACCTGGGTTCTCTGGGGCTTCGATCGCGTTGTTCGCGCGGGTCGGATACTCGCGTTCAACCACGGCTATCTCATGCCCGGTGGCGGTGTAGCTTGCAACGCGACAGTTGAGCGCGTCGCTGATGGCTTCATCCGCATGCGTTTTCGCCGCCCGGCGCACCTCCACTGGGCTCCCGGTCAGAGCGCGCACATCACCATGCCCTCCGTGTCGAAGTTCCCCTTCGAGTCGCACCCCTTCACCATCGCCAACGCGGACGTCCCAACTCCGCCTGCGCCAACGATGGAAAAGATGAAGATCGAGAACTCGGTCGAGTCGACGTCTTCGTCATCTTCGTCAACGATGTCTGTCACCACCGGCGAAAGTAGTGATAAGGAGCTCGTCTTCATCATCAAGAAGCAGGAAGGCTTCACGCGTCGGTTGGATCAGATTGCCAAGGCCGGTGGAAAGCTCAAGATCGTGTTTGACGGACCATATGGACACCCACCGCGCCTCACGCACTACGACACGGTGGTTTTCCTCGCTTGTGAGTGGTCATATCACGCAATACGCGCCTCAGCTCAACAAGTCTACAGATGGTTCTGGTGTCTCGTTCACGAACTCGCTGTTCGTTGATCTCGTCTAGTGAGTTCCACCTGCTCGTGTGCCGGTCGTCGTACTGATATCAAATGCAGCCGTGCGCGCGCCGATCCTACCATTTGCCGGAACATCATCTTCGTGTGGACGATCCGCCACGCTGGTAAGAAGTCTTGGCTATCTTATCCGATAACCGATACTCAACCCTCGCAATCATCAGATCAAGTCAATCTTATCTACAGCGACCTTCTTCGGGTTCTTGAGACCGCTCCGCCAGCCCTGCATATTTCCGTTCGGATCCACGTTACTGCTACCGCGACCCTGCAGCTCGATATGTCTGAGCCGACGAGCCCGACTAGCCCGACTTCTGTCATGAGCCCTATCTCGCCAGTTTTTGCCGAGAAGAAGGGTGGCGCTTCTGACAGACTCTCCGCGTTTAACAAGACGTCGTGGTTCACCGGTCGCCCGAACGTTGAGGATGTGCTTGAGCAGGCCATCACCGGCGCGCAGGGATCTGTCGCCGTGAACGGTACGTGATATCCTTATGTTTCCGCTCCTCCGGTTTCTCATGAGCATTGTAGTATGTGGCCCTCATACCGTCGCAAAGGACGTAAAGCGCGTTTTACGCGCACATGGCCCGGCCTCCGTTCTTCGCGGTGGCCCCAGCGTCAGCTTGTTCGTAGACTCATTCAAATTCTAGAGACCCTTCAGCGCAGCGTTTTGGACAGACCCTTTTTCTTCCCTATAGATGCCAAGCGATTCATATACCCGTACTTGTACCTACTACGGAGGCCTCCACGCGCAAGGTTTTGTTGTATCATTTCTAGTTACCGACCGTCATTGTATTTTTTACATTCTAGCAGTTACGAATTTCACTGGTAGCTCACACGCTACTACATGATATCTACGTTGCCGCTTGGGAGCTGTAAAGTACCAAGTCGAAGAGGCTCACCGCGCAGACAAGTACTCAATTCATGGCGCGCGACGTACAAATTCATGTGACCGCGACTTCGGCGTTTTCGGGTCTTGTGTGCGTTGCCGCAATGCCGACTGCGGTCTGCCTGCAGCTTCGCGTCCCACTTCCACCTTGTCATAACCATATTTGTACTTCAGAAGCTCTCCCTACAATGCATGTTGTAGACGCTGCTTCGATGACAGGCTACGTGCGGCGGAAGAAGCTCGAGACTGCGACCTCGCTACACAATGCAACTGCGGAATAGGCCATCTGCGGACTCGCTCTTGCCCCGCGGAACGTCCCACGCAGCGCGATTTGTAGCGGCGCAGGCCATGTGCTAGCATGAGGTGGTCTGTCCTGTCCGCTCAGAGCCATCGTCCCTTCGCCTCCAACTACGAGGTCCAACTGGACGTCACTGCGCCGCAGCGCAAAACCTGGCGGGAGATCCGGAGGTGCACTTGTTTCAAGACGTGAATATCGACGCGTAACTTCCTCGGCACAGTCGGTCAGGAGCAGGTTACCGAGTTGACATAGCTGCGACGTACGCTGCGCGTCTACGGATTCATATATACGCTTGCCCTGCATACTCCGACTCTACGCACTGCACCAACACTGCACGCCCTTGTCATCAGTTCATCAACTTAATCCGGCCACCCTCCCCTGCTCGGTCTCCATGCTCTTCCAGACAGACCGCCTTATCCTGCGCGCATACACCCCCGACGATGTAGACCGCCTATACGAGATCTGGAGCGATCCAGAAGTCTGCGAGTTGTGCTTCAGCACCGTCGCGGGACCGATGACGCGAGATTTTGTCGTGGCTACCGTACTGGCGTGGCTCGACGCACCATCGTTCTTCGCTATCATCGAACACAAGAAGACGGGCGAGTGCATTGGACAAGTCGGTCTGCTGCGGCGAGACATCGGAAGTGACCAAGCATCGTTGGGGATGACGCTTGCGCCGGAGTACTCGGGGAGGGGATATGGGACCGAGGTCCTGCGCTGGCTCGTGGGATTCGGCTTTCGAGAACTGCAGTTGTATAGGATATACCTGCATGTTTTCGAGGGGAATGCGAAGGCTATTGGCTTGTATAGGAAGATGTGAGAGCATTTCCAACCTACAAATGTGAATCACAAGTGCTAATTCGTTGTCTAGTGGCTTCATTCACGAGCGAACGTCCACGGAACGCAGATTCGTGCAGAAGCGATGGCAGGCCATCGATCTCATGAGCATTCTAGAGAATGAGTGGGATCACGGAAGGAATTGTAGACTGGAGTTCTGACGCTCTATGTATTGCGGCATTGCATATTATAATCCGAGATTATCCGCGCGTAAAACTGAACATGATGTCAGTACGCCACGGTAGACTTGCGGAATAAGAAGCTCTATCGAGACGGCGCCAATGTTCATTAGAGGCCAAGCCCAGATCCTCATTGACTCAGTCAACGATGCAGGCGCCGGTACCGAGTCAACGGATTGATATAAGCCGACGCATTGTAGGGCGCTATAGAGGCCACACCCCGCACCCAACATGACCTTCGAAACAGAACGCACCATTCTCCGCGCCTACGAGCCTTCCGACGCCGAGAAGATATACGAGCACTGGAACTCACTCGAGATCCAAGATCTCGCGTTCATCGACTGCGCAGCCCCCCGCACGAAGAAATTCGTCGAGAAGAGCGCAGAGCATATACAAGCCAACGATGGCATATTCATCATGGTCACAAACAAGGACAACGGCCAATTCATCGGACAGTTCAGCTTCACTATGCCTTCGAAGAAGAACCGTGTGGGCGAGATCGGTATCTCGGTGGTCGATGCGTACAGAGGAAAGGGGTACGGAAAGGAGATCCTGACTTGGGTAGTGCAGCATGGATTCAGGGATTGCGGTTTACATCGCATCACTCTGGGTACAGTCGAGCACAACACAGCGGCACTAGCGTTGTATAAAAGCGTGTAAGTGACACAATGTACACAGAGAGTGCATGTGCTAACGCTATGAACGTATAGCGGTTTCGTTGAAGAGGGTATCTCGCGAGAAGCCAACTGGGTTGGTGGGAAGTGGCGAGGAATGATCACCCTCTCTATCCTCGAGCACGAGTGGGACATCGAGCAGGGAAGGAAGCGCGAATGATGGGGTAAGTGATACCATGATTTGGTTAGTGTACAGTGATTGACATGCTGCAGTGACCCCCGTTCGCCGCTACCTCTATACCATACGAGTTGTAACCATCATCTTCTCGAAGTCAGCCAGACCCATAGTCTTGTCAGGAGTGCTTGAGAAAGCCTCTAGCATCTCGACCATCTATTTCCCTCGTCAGGGATTGTGTGTACCTAAGAACCCAAAAGATACCGCACCTCTTCTACATTCGTCTTCTCCTTCAGTAGATCGGACGCTTGAGTGAGCTCCTTGATGCCGATACGCCGTCGCTTGACCGCGTCTTCCTCGATACCAGGAAAGAAAAGAGAGAACGCATGCAAGCACTCGCGTTTCTGCCGTGCCGTGAGTGGTCGATTGAGCGGATTCTCGTCGTCATCAGAGTCGGCCAGCTCAATCTTCTTCTTTCGTGTCTTGCGGGCTGGAGTCTTCGATGCAGCACCGCGCTTGCGTTTTGGCTGTGGGGCCTCTTCGACGTATTCGTCAGACGAGGCGTCGCCCTCAGACTCTGCTACCTCCATGGGCACGTCTTCGTCCTCTATCGCTTCTGCAGCTTCTTGCGATTCTTCGACTTGGATATCCTCGTCGTCATCATCGTCTTCGCCCCCTCCTAGGAGAGCGCTACACACCGCGCGCCAATCCTTTCGCGTGACCGTCTGTTCCTGTTCTCCTGCATCGACGTCTCTCGACCGTGCACCCCATCCTGTAGCCGCATTTCTGAAAACCGACAGCACTTCATCGTCGTCGGGAGGCAAGTCAAGAATTTGCAGGGCGTGTGCGATCTCCGAGAGCGTGATCACGTCCTCAAGAGACCGCGCGCCGTTTGCTCGTGAAGATGATGGAGGGGGTAAGAAACCTCCTGCGGGAGGAGATGGCGGAAGAAATCCGCCAGCAGGAGGTGATGGAGGTAGAAATCCACCGGCAGGTGGCGATGGTGGAAGGAAGCCGCCGGGGGCATCGTCTAACAGGAATCCGCCGGGAGCAGGGGCGTCATCAACTATGAAACCACCGGCAGATGCAGACGGCTCTGAAGAGCGTAGAGACTTGTAGTATGAGCTAGCTCGGTCAAATGCACGGTCTATCTTTTCGCGAGTACTCTGGGGTAGTGCATCGAAATCGTCCATGGTGGTAGGAGTCAAGTCGCGTGAGCGCGTTTAGTCCGGGCCGACAGCGCGAGAGGTTGGGCGTTCGGCATCTGCTCCTGACTCTCATGTCGGCGACTACGCACGAACGTCTTTACTGTCCCGTGTAATGTCTTTGAACCTAACGAGAGAACAGGCCTAGACTACAAGTCATATCCTAGATTGCTTTGACCATGAATGTGCCCGATCTTCAAGGAAAGAGTTTCGCGACGCGTCTCGCCGTTCGCGCAGCCTGTGCGCCATTGGCCGTGTCTAGCCCCCATACCACAAGTTGACAAGAGAGACAGTGTATATGTAAAGTTCGGGCAATGCGTGAGCTATAATACAATCTTGAATTCATACAGTCCAAAAGTCCAAAGTCCAATTCCAATCTCTAACAAACCCTCACCATCCCCACACTCGGATCATGATCACTCGCCCGTGCACTCAAACTCTCCGCCCAATTATTAACATGAACATGTTCCGCGCGCACTCCACGTCCAGCAATAGCATCGCTCACATATATGTGGTCGATCTGCTGGCAGTTCTGGTCGAAAACGTACGTGTATCGTTCAGATTCGGGCATGCCTGCTGTGGCGTCGGCGTCGTGCATGAGGCCTTCAAGCGATGCGACCACAGAGTGTGTTTGGGTGTATTCGTTGAAGTCGCCTGCTAAGATGATCGATGCGGATGGGTCCAGCGCGAGGATGGAAGCGATGAAGTCCTGTAAGGCAGACACATGAGAACAGCGAAGGGTGTAGACGGGAAAGACACGTACAGCAATGACCTGCACCTGTGCTGTGCGGCGCTCGATGCCAGCGTTGATGGGCGGACGAGCATCGCCCTGCGTGCTGGAGCTTCCTCCTTTCGACTTCCCGTGGTGGTTGATAGTGAAGAAGCTCGCGCCTTCAGGAGTGATCCAGTGAGCTACCAATGGTTTGCGCGTCTCAAACCATGCGTCGTTAGTAGGGTCTATGCGGCCTGGATTGAAGCTGGCAAATGATTGAGCACCGTGACGCATATATGACACGCTTCCCGTCATGTACTTACCTCAGCGATAGCTTGCCGTCCACGAGTGAGGGTACAGTCGCGTCTTCAGCCATGCCCGCCGGTGAACCGGGGACAAGCGCAACTTTGGTCGGGTTGTACCTACATCATTGGTGAGCATTCGACACCGACTAATCCAACAAGACATCCTCACAAGTAAGCCGTACGAATGTTCCCACCAGGCTGCCCACCATCCTGCTTATCAAGAGGGTCGATGTTTGTGAAGTTATACAGTTCTCCAGAAGCTTCGTAGACGGCTTTCGCCAGCCTCGAAAGCGTGAGATTGGCACTGGTCGTGCCGTCGTCTTTCTTCGCAGAGTTGTCTTGGACTTCTTGGAGGAACATGATATCGGGGTGGAGTAGGTGGTTTGCGATATGTCCGGCGACAACGGGCAGGTGGTGAGAGCGCGGGCCCATATTCTCGATCTGCGAATGAACTAATCAGCTACAGAACATCATGACTGTCGAGCGCACGTACATTGTAATCACCGAATCGTATCGCGCATGTGTCGTCCACGAGCGCTTTGATTGTTGTAGGCGGCACGGTTAGGTCAGGCTTTGCTGCGACCTTAGGCGTGGTCGTTGGCAAGATGTTGAAGTACCCGTGTCTAACATTCATCCTCAGTGGTCAACGCCTTCTTCCCGTCAACCACGAAAAGACTCACTGATAGTCCACAATACCCTCAAACTCCTCCAGTACCGCGCCAATCATAACCTTCGGATTTCTCGTTCCATCCAGCGGCCTCGAGATCATAACGGCCTCAGGATTCCCATCCGGCAATCCATCCGGCCCAAGCGTAATGGACAGCCCACCACGTTCGTTGAGCCCAGTAACGTTCCACGCTCCGCGGACCCAGAAGTCGCCGAAACGGTTGTTGAACCCAAGCGCGACTGGTGCACGAACGCGTACGAGTGACCCTTCCAGGCTCTCCCAGAAGTCCAGCCCGAACTCATCTGGGCGGAGCTCGTCGTCCGTAGCGTCTATGGATGAGACGTTGTTTGGGACGCTGAGCCAGCCATCCTTTCCTTCGTCCAACGGACTAAGAAGTTGCGTCGGCGGCGAGCGATCCAGGCCCAGGACTATAGGCTCGACGGTATTGCCTCGCGCATGAACGCGTAAGTCGGTCGGGGACTGCAGCTGCGTGGAATAGAGATTGACCTGCTTGCTGCGCGAGCGGAACTCAGCGACGTGTGCAGTGAGAGAGATGACATCGCCCGCTTGAAGTGCGTGGAGCGCGCCTGAACCAGGAGCATATACGCGGATGCCTGGCGAACGGCGGGTGTCGTTGGATGCCGGACCCATCAGCCAAAAGCTATATTTGTCCTACAGGTACGATGCATTCAGTACGAGGCCGTATCTCTGTGGATGGGATGCTATACCTTCGCGGTGACAGTCCCAACGATGTTCTCAAGAGTCTGACCAGCATATGGCGAAAGAAAGCTAGTTCCCTGAATATCTGTGATAGCAACGCCTCCAAGCCTCTGCGTCAAAAGCGTGACATCTTTCTCCACAGGCCAGACCAGCCCAGCAACGTGCGCCGCCGAGCTCTGCAACACAAGTCTATAACAAGCCACTTGGGGTCAAGAGCTAGGACAAAGGGAATGCAACTGTCATACGTACGGCAAAACGGGCGCTTCTATGCCCCATGGGGAGATGATGAAGCTGACGTCAGAGCTGCGAGACAAGTCATAGCGGAGGCCAGCAAAGACTGAGAGGGAGACTATAGAGGCTGCCAGTACGAATATGAATGTCCAGGCAGCCTTGCCGCTGCGGCTTGACCGCGACGGCGGCGAGTTCATGATTGTGATTCTCCGACAGTGAGCGGCGGAGTCGTGATTAGGGTATACTTAGAAAGACAGCACAGAGCAGGGCATGGACGTCGTGGTTCAAGAACAACACGCAAACCGGGTGGCGCACAGCGCTTGTACAGGCGCTCGGCACTTGCCATGCACCCAACTACCTGAACAAGGCATCTCGCCCTTTGTTCTGCGACACTTTGTATTCGCCAAGTATTCACACGCCGCAAACAAAGTTCAGAGGAAACAACAGCTCGATTAGCAACCCACTCTCTATGTATGTAGGTCACAGGCGAGGTAAGTATGGAACAAGAAATCCGCGCACGCGCGGCGATCCAAACGCACGAACACCCCGGCTCGCGCGCCGCCGCACTCCTAGGCGCACTAAAGGTCTATCGTAACAATGCAAGTGTTTTACTACTGATTATATGCGTCAAATCCACCTCCTCTCAAGAACACACTCAGTTATCGATCTCGATACCCGAGTCGCTCGCCGTGTTGTCCTTGACCAGAGGACGCGACGCAGCGAGACCCTTGGCGTTCTTGAAGAACAAGATGTCGCCCTCGTCCTCGACGAAACGGCACTCCTTGAACACGCGATACATCTCGCCCCAGCCGCCCGGTGCACCCTGGAGGTGGATACCGGCCTGCTCGAGACGGCGGCGGAGAGCGTACGTCGCCTCCCACGCGTGATAATGCGGGATCTTGCTGGCGACGTGGTGCGCGACATGGGTCTCGGAGATACCGTGTGTGAGGCGCGCACCGAACCATGCACCGATAGGACCGAGCTCGCCGAGGAGCTTGCGGTCCATCGTAGCGAGTGCTCCACGCGGGAAGGTGAACTCGGGCGCGCGGTAGTGCGGGAGGAGAGGGTCGGTGTGCTGGAGGAACGTGATGAGCACGAGCCAGTGGTTGACCCTGCATAGGCGCCTGTGATTAGAAAACTGTATTGAAAAGTGGCACCACTTGATCGGGCTTACCAGAGGTAGGGGATGAAGTAGACGCGCAGCATCGTGAAGAAGCCAAAGTGCATAGCCGCACCGACAACGCCGGCGATCCAAAAGATGATACCGAGGTCAGACCAGACGATCTGGCCAGCCTGGTCGGGACGGTAGATCACGGACGACGGGTTGAAGTCTGCGGAAGTAAGGAATTATGAACGATAGCCCCGGCGGTACGAGAGAAGCAAGAAGGTACTGACGGTTCGTGCCCTTGGGGTAGCGCTTCTGACCGGAAGCGTTACGGATAAGATAGAGCCACCAGCCGGCGATCTGTCAAACATGCGAACAAGGATGAATAAAGATGATGTTTCAGCGAGACCATGAGAAACGCACGAGGTAAGAGAAGAAGCCGATGGTCGTCGCGATGGGGGTGTCGTTGATGGCCTCCTTGAACTCGTTCATGATCTCAACCGAGACGCGCGAGCCCTGAAGGTCCTCGGCATCGGGGTTGAGAGGCGGCAGACCGATCTGGGAGCGGGTGGGCGGGACGAAGACCTGATCCTGGGTCATGTGGCCAGTAGAAGCATGATGCTTGGCATGTGAAATGCGCCAGGAATGGTAGGGCACGCCGAGTCTGGAAAGGCGCGAAGTTAGAAGAAGCGCGCCACGATGGTTGATCAACATAGGGAAAACGTACGCTGAATGCAGGACCCAGCCGACGGCGTTGTTGATGCTCTTCGACTCGGAGAATGCCTGGTGACCGCACTCGTGCGCGATGACCCAGAGACCGGTTGCCGGGAGGCCGACGCAGAAGCCGTAAAGGGCCCAGAGAGCGACCCACGCGGCGGTGTAGAGAGCGGGGTGGGGTAGTGCGATGTGTTCGGGAGAGATGAACTGCTCGGCAAAGACGGTCGCCTTGTAGACCGCACCGATGATCACGGCGTCCATCACACTGCGCACGGGGTCAGAACCAATGAGAGCGCGAGCAATTGCAACGTGGCGCGTACATGTACAGCGACGAGTAGAACGCAGACCGCTTGAAGCAGTGTGCACTGTCCAAACGTCAGCTATATCCCTATCCTGGATAGAGACGCGTATACGCACGGGATGGCCGATAGCAGATCCTTGACCGTCAGGTCCGGGATAACGACCGGCGTCTGCTCGACGACCGAGACGAAACCATCTTTTGTTGTGGTCTTCATGTTGTATACAAAGGAAGGACAGCCAAGTAGTCCAAGTCTCTCAAACGAAGGAGAAGTCTAGGGAAGCGAGAAAAGGATCGACAAGCTTCCACAAGTCACTCAAACTCGAACGCGGGGAAAGGGTCGTCGAGCAAGGAGGAGAGACCTGGGAGAAGAGGAAAGAAACGCGCGCTAATTGCTTTATGAAGTTGTTGGGGCTCGCCCGGAAGTTTCCGTGCCTATTTACCCCACCGAACGATGGCCGAGAAAGGCTTGTCTCGCTCTCGGTCTTGTCTAGACGTAGCTAGCATTGGCGCGTGGATTCACAAAACAATATAGTAGTACAGGAAGTTGCGCGAGCACAGATGGGGATGTAGATAATGCGGAAATGCGGAGTATTGTCCATTTGGCCTCCTCGAGAGGCCGAGATGCAAGAAACGCGTGAAACCTGCGCAGCGGAGCGTTGAAGATGGGCGGGACTCCATTGGCTCCAACGTCGCGATGAGATGGGATGATGCGCCACCACTTCGAAGACAAACCGAAGCGCGCGCCACAGCGACAAGCCGCGGCCCGCCCCCGCGTCGGCGAGTCGGCGACTGTGCGACTCAAGCGCGCTGCGCTATGTTGCCCCGCTTAACGCCTCGAGCCGTGAGCCGACACCCTCCAAGAACACAAACGAGTCCTTTGAGAGCTTCTTCCCCGCCTTATCCGTAAGCGTGCCAAAGTCCGCCACGAGCCTCGCGAGCTGTCTATTGCTCAACGCGAACGGCACGCTCGCCCTCAAATTCGACATCCGACTCCGTCTTTCCTCATTCGTGACTTCCTGTCGAGCCGGCGCCGGCGCACGCGCAGACCTCCTCTGAGACGTGCGCAACGGCACGATGAAGATGCTCGGATCCGCGAGCTGTTTGTACAGAGCGTCCAAGAACGAGAAGCCCTCCTTCGTAAGCGTCCGACTGGTACCCGTGCCGAGTATCGCCAGGAACTCGCGCACGAGCCCAGCCAGCTGTCTGTTGTCCACGGACAGTTCGCATTGCCTCGTGAGTCGCATGAGGCGTGCAGCTTTCGTGTTGCGGCCGGCCGGAAGGGGCACTTCGGTCGACGAGTCGCTGCTGATCTCTATCACCTCGCGCGCCTTCTTCGCTGCGGATCGTCCTGGTGGCCGCTGCGAGGCTGCATTGAGATCTTTCTGGCCGAGGATGGGGCGGCCGGGTTGGGGTTGAGCGGGAGGTGTGGCATCTGCTTGGGCAGGCGGTGGTGCAGGCGCGGGTACAGCGGCGGGAGGAGGTACTGGGGCCGCGACTGGAGTTGGCGCTGGTGCAGGCGCTGGCGCTGGTGTCGGCTCTATCGGAGCGTTGACCGATGCCTGCAGGTTCATCTGCGCGAGGCCTTGCAGGATTTGCTCCATCTCGCCATTCGGTACCGGCGTGTGCGTGCGCTTGACCTGTACAGTCGGGTTCTATAGAAGAACACGTCAGCCTTCCCATCGCGGATCCTTGGGATGTTTCGATTAGAACGCACGTTCTTGACTGGCGGCGGTGGCCAGATGAACGGCCGCACGTCGCCATACCCCAGCTGTTTGCCCAGCTCTAGGAAACGTTCACGCCAGCGCGCATAGTCCGGCTGTGCGGCGAATTGGAGTCCGCGGCAGTAGTGCAAGAACGCGGCGAACTCCTCGGGCAGGCCGTCGCACAGGTCTTCTGGCCGAGAGTCGCGCTTGCAACGTTTCAAACGGTCGTGTTCGGCGTCGTCGCGTGGTACGCCGTTTCGCGTCCATGGAAGACCGCCCGGTGTTAGGATGTGGATAAGCACGAGTGCGAGAGATTCCAGATCGTCTCGTCGTGATGTTGCTGTAGACATCCCGTTAGACCAAAATGCAGCGTAGATATAAGATCGCGGCCCACGCACTCTTCCCGCGACAATGCACGTTGACGCTCGAGAACCAGTAGTTGCCGATAAAGTCCGGTTGTTGGCGGTTGCGGATGTGTTTGCCCTTGCTGTTCACGTACTTCTCGGAGAACCCGAAGTCGATCATATACAAGAGCGTCTGGTTTGGCGGTAGTCCGAGAACAGTATTGCCTAGCTGGACGTCCCGATGCAGAATACCGCGCGAATGCATGAACTCCAAGCGCGTAATCTGTCATTACGCGTTAAGCGCCAATGTCCGTGTTGGGTGACAGGAGGTCGACGTACAATTTGAACTGCCATAGAAAGTACACTGCGCATATCCATAGTCTCCGCGTTAGCCTCACGAAATAGTCCCTGCAGACTGGCGCCGAGCAAGTCCATCGCGAGGTAGTCCCTACGCCGGATGAGAACCGTTTCGCAGTCGTTATGGTACAGACGTACCATTGACCGATGCGTCCATGAGCCCACAGCGTAGGCATACCCTCTCCACCCTGTATGAGAGGATATACGGCGCGTTCGTAGTCATTGGTCGCGTAGGAGATGCTGAGTGGTTGAAGTTTCAACGCGACCACCATGCCAGTGTGGACGTGAGTCGCTTGGAAAGTCGAGCCTAAATCACATTTAGCCTCCTAGTATCGCAGTATCCAGCGTGATGTACGCACCCGATACGCCCGATCCCAGCTTCCTCCCAAGCAAGTAGTTGCCAATATATTTTGGCCATGCAGGTTCTGCGCTCGCCATGATGCAACGGGGTTTAGAGGGGGCGAAGGTGGCGGCAATGAGATGGTTCGCGTGCGCGAGAGCGAGAGTCAGGTATCTTAGTTAGAGTTGTGCTGGTGGGTGTGGAAGACGACGCGCTGTGGACGCGTCTGAGAGCTAAATGTAACGCGTTCTACGCTGTGCCACGGGGTGTGGGTTCATTTCGGAACAATGAGCATCGTGACATCCGCGTGATCGCGTAAGGTTGTGTAGTTCGCAGTTTGCCTCTGGCGCTCATGCCACTCGCGAGTACGGTACGGTGGTGCAATAACATTGACTAGATATAGCTTCTACAACTTTGGCCGATGAGCTCCAGGGCGACAGGTCTTTGATCAGCTAAGCGATCGGACATGAAAAAGGTGGGCACAGACGCGGGCCGACGACGACAAGGGCCGAGCTTAAATTCTAATCTCCATCGGCTGCCCTTCCTCCTCAGCGACATCCTTCGTCGAGAGGCCCTTCGAGCAGCCTCAGCAAGAACTCATGCGCCCGTATACACAGTATGGCTCTCAGCAGCGTCAGCGATCCTCGCAGCCTTCGAGCTCAGGCCGCTTGAGTCTTGCCTCAAACGCGCCCGTTCCATCCTCGCGGCAGACGAATACGTCTAGCAGAGCTGGTGGAAGAACGTCTGCGCCAATACAACCCCTCTACAACTCGTCACATCGTGCAGTTTCTCGCCAGGCCGAGCATGCCAACGCCGCACAGAGCTCACGCGAATGGACGAAACCTTCGACCAACTCTTACTATCGCTCGTACGGAGGCTGGCCGAACTACATGCACTCGCACGGTTTGAGGACTTGGGACTATGGCGACGCGCAAGAGGGCAGAGCTATCAGAGAGAGCTACCGTGATGCAGATCGAGCAGCTTGGGAGATGGAACGACACCAGTCGTCAACGCCTCGTTCGGCCAGACGCTCATCTGTGGACTCCAGGAGTACCTATGGAAGGGAATACCCATCAACACAGAATCAGCCAACCTACACTCCCTCGTCAGGATACGACAACTATGCTGGATCTAGCTATAACGGCCATGATTACCACTCCCATGGGCCTACCTCGGCGGGGAGCTACGCCTCTAGAAGCGCATCCAGCCCAACGTATTACTCCGGATATGCCTATGCACAAAGTACAGCGCCGTCTTCGAACTACTCTGCGTCTTCAACGGCCGGGAACACGTCATGGAACTACCGTGACACCGCAAGGTACTCCTACGACTCGGACGACGATTCGACCCCAGCAGCGTCCTCCGGCGGTGCCGCGGATTCATCTTCCCATTCATCCTCTCACGATGCGGACGTCCAGGTCGCTTGCTCTGGCTTCGTGGAGGTCGTGTACGAGGAAGCCGGAAACGATCCGGATGGAGGTGCCTACCACGACAGCCCTGGGGAGTACGAAGACGTACTCGGGGTGACAGAAAATGATTGAACACCGCGCGTGGAAGCCTGCGGTCGTGCAGCTCTCTCACTACGAGTATGCTCCAAATCGAAACCCATACGCAGGGAGGGCTCCGGTGGAGCCTACGTAGGCCGCACGAAGTGAAGTGTACTGGCGTCCTACCGTGGGAACTCGGACCGACATCCGGAGAGCCGTTCAATCATTTTTTGTCACCCCGAGTACATGACGATAGGGACGATGATGGCGAT
>UWZB01000357.1:142468-182146 GCA_900536885.1 Peniophora sp. CBMAI 1063
ATAGGGACGATGATGGCGATCACGGCGGCTACAGCGACTACGACGACCACAGTGACGGCGGAGACTACGATGACGATGACTACGACTACTATAGCGACTAAGCTTAACCTCAATTGTGTGGTACCTCTTGGAGGTACATGTCTAAGGGGCCGGTGACAATGCCTCCGCGAAATGGTGACCGTTTCTTCCGAGATGAACATGCTGAATGGAGAATAGCCGTATGAATACTAGTACAGTGATACTGCAAGCTTTCGGTTAACAGCAGCCTTCGATCGATTGAGATGCTTCTCCTTCTACAAGATACATCAGATAGTGAGATGATGGACAGCGCGATCCCCGCGTGACCGCGTTGAGACGCTGCGTGATGAGCAAGCTTGAGCAAGTTGTCTCCGCTCCTCGACGAGCGCGTATTTGTATGAAACGGCCTTGAGCGCATGCATCTGGAATGACGTTAAGTGGCAAATACCCTCAAGTCGCTAAGGTTGCTTCAAGAAGCGACATGTGGCCGCGAAGGGTACAGGGCTCCGTCATCCGGGCCAGGCGCTGACTGCCAGTTGACTCCGCCCCGCCACTAAACTTGAACCACTGCATCCATCTTCTCGCTATCTTGAGCAGACATCCGCGCAGCGAACCATAGCAGATCCATGGCAAGCATTATTTGTTCTGCAGTTCAGAAACAGGCGTTGATACCATTCTAGTCTCGCTCCCCGAGTTCAACCTCGTCCCGCGACGGTGGCTCCGTGACGCAATACACGCCACCCACGAACTACGCTATTCACAAGGAATACGGAGGATGGCCGAACTACATGGCCAGCCACGGTCTCAAGCCCTGGGATCTCGATGATGTTGAAGAAGGTCACCGCATCGCCGACGAATACCGCGCTATGGACCGCGAGCGTTGGGAGGAAGAGAACGCTGGTGTGCACGCATCGGGCTCCGACGATGAAGACGAAACGTACTCCCGAGCCGCTGCTTATGACTCAGAGGAGGAGGAGGAATACGATGCCACAACGGGCGATCCCGTCTACGATGACGATGATGAAGTTCCCTACGACTCGCCCTACTACGATGACGAGGCGACTGACCAGGAGGGCCCTGCATACTTTGAGGAAGGCGAGGAAGAGCAGGAGGACCTAGTCTCAAACGCTGCCGAAGTTGCCGACGACGATGCTGTATCGGACGTACCCGAGTACGCGTCGGATACGGGGTACACGTCTCCCCAAGAGGATGGCGATGAGGAGTGTCATGCGTACTACGAGGAGGACCACGCCGAGCCAGCTGCCGATGTTTCCGAGGAGGAAGATGTGGCGTCTGATGTTCCCGAATATGCGTCGGAGGACGAACAGGATCCGCAGGTAGAAGAGGACGCGGGCGATCAGGACGATCAGGACGATGCTGCCTACTACGACGATGTGCCGGGCGAAGAAGATGCTGCTGATATTGTCGACGATGCCGAGGTCGATGTCAATGAGGACGAGGTAGTGTCTGATGGCGCGGATTATGCATCGGACGGAGGGGATGTCGATGACTACGCCGACTACGATGACTACGACGATGGTGTTGAGGACGATTATGATGGCTACGAAGACGATGACGGCTATGATGACTACTGAAAGCTGTCTCGCGAGTTAACCCAGTATTCGAAAGAGTGCGATCCTCTTCACTGCTGTCCAAGTACCGGCTGACACCGTCTCTAGTTCTCCACCTGTCTGTACCCAAATGTACTTATCCTGAACGTCAAAAGCCTGTCATACATCGATCGCCTTCTATTTCACATTTCATGCTGCAGTGACGCTTCACCGTAGCGTGGTCCTTGTGTACTGTCTCACCGTGATCATGAGTTCGTAGCCTACGGAACCAAAACTGAAGTGACTCTTGTAGCCTCGCGAGCGGCCAAACTTTTCTTCTTCTGCCACCATGGTCCATCAACCGCCCCCGAATCCGTGGTATAGGCCGCCTACTACGGCCGGAATGGCTACAACCGGTCGTCAAGAACAGCCAACCTATACTCCTGCTCCATCTGTCTACGCGACCGCCCCTGCCCCGCTTCAGTACTCAACCCCTGTAGCGCGAGCGCCGACCTACGCGCATCACGAGGGGCTCGAACGAGCATACATGCAGGCTCCTCCTCTCCCGGCTCCTTCTCATATGTCATACTCCATGCCTATGGCGCGCGCTCCGACGATGGCTGAATGTGATGAGATCGAACGGCGCAGGGCTCTTGGGCTTCCTCAAGTGCATTGGCTCGCCCCAGCTCGCATATCCACTCCTGCTACTTCAGCCACCATCTTTGGAGTACGACCGGCGCCGCTTCTCACCCCCATCGCTTGCGCACCGCCCGTGCGTCCAGCAACCCAGCACGAGCGACCTGGCGCTGTTCTACCCCTTCCACCAAGCGTCGCTCCGTCTGTCCCAGCCGTTCAACAAGCACCTCCTATCGAGGGCACTCAACCCGCAGCGACCACCAAGCAGAAGCGCAAGCGTAAGAAGAAGCAGAAGCCACTGAGCAAGAACCAGCAAAAGAAACTCGACAAAGCGCGCTGGGCAGCCGAAAAGGCCGAGAGGGCGAAAGCCAGAGAGGGGAAGCCTCCACCGCCACCGACCGCCGCAGAGATCCGCCGCAGAGAAGAGAAAGAGCGTCTCGCTAGACGTCCATGGTCCCCATACGTCGAACCGCCGAGTCCCTTCCCTCCGCCTGGCATCTGCACCTACGAGCCTCAGATCGGCAGCGAAAGGAAGCGCAAACCTATGCCGAGTCGCTGGACCACGATGTGCGGGACATACGCTGCAGGACCTTACATCGGACGATACGGGCAGGAGTATTGGGAGGAAGGTGGGGGATTCAACCGTTGCATCACCGATACGGACGGCACACACAAGTACGAGTACGACATAGGGGACGCGCCGGAAGACTCCTTCATCGCCGCGGCCCTGCAGCGAGGTGAATTGCACCTCAATGATTTCAGGGGCGCATACCTCGACCACGAGGGAAGGACATACCCATTCCCGCCACCACGCAGCGCCTCGAGGAACTGGCAGAAGTATTTGGAAGATAGTCGCCAGGAGTACGAGCTCGACGAGCCGGTGCCGACGTACAGGCCCCCATCACCAACTGCGCGCCCAATCCCGTACAGGACACGGGAGATACTACCAGATAAGAACTTCACGATGGATAAACTAGCTGGTCGTGGCGAATTGTGGGATCCCGAGTCCGAAGTGCAGCGCGAGTTCTATGCTGAGGAGCACATCGGCGATCATGGCCTGTGGGTGCGCTCAGAGCATTGGGTCGACGAGGACTGGCGCAACGATGAACCCCCACTCTTGTTCATCGCTTGCGACAAGATACCTGCTGGCTCGTTCATGGCGGCTGCCATGGACGACGGAGATTTCCCCGAATCTGACTCTGAAGACGAGGCTTACGGTCTCGAAGCACACTGAGCTTCTCGTGCATCAAAGGTTAGGGGGTGCACCAAAGTGCAGTGTATGCATACAGTTACCTTGTATCCGTCTCATGGCGTCCAGATCTTACTATAACCAAGATGTATTGTATGACAGAGCATGCGCTCCAAAAGAACTATATAATTGTCCGGCCGCTGAAGGCGGGCAACATCAAGTAAGTATCAATCGTGCATAGCGTAGCACCTGAGAGAACAGGTACAAAAGGGACGCGTAGAAGGCGCGATGTAGGTAAGGGGTGGATACACGGCTGAAAAGTTGTACAGCGGGTATGACGAGGATGGAGGTGTTACTGTACAGAAAGCGCGTACGAGGGGTGAGGGTCAGGCAATTGGCGTTGGCAAAGGGAGGACGAGCGGAGCGGGTATGGCGAGGAAACACAGCGTGCAATGGCAAAACATGGGCGACGAGACGCGAGCGGGGCATGTCAGGATCATACTAATGCGAAGAACAATGCAAACGGAGCAGGAAGCGCAACATCAAGGTCAGTGCGGAGGCATGACTGGTACAGCGACGAGGCCGAAGACAACGGAGAAGCTGATGATGGCAGCTATGATGGCGCTCCGCACAACGATCTCCCACTGGGCTCTAGAGATGACCGGATTCAGCACGCGTGTGAGGGGACCGAACGCGGGTACGGCGCGCTGAATGGCAAGCGCCGTGCGAGCGCGCATGCCCGACTTTGGTTTCTTCTCCACTGGATGGCAATCCGCCTTCCCGCACCGTGCCTCCCGCCCAACGTAGATAACGTCTGGCTTGCCATGTTGGCAGTAAGGTCGAGAGCGTTCAGTCGGTGCAGGTGGTAGCGAAGCTTGCTTTGCGCGGTACTTCGGTGTCATGGCGGCGAGCGGGGCGGAGACGATGCCGGAGATCTGACGGACAAGCGTCTTCTCCTTCTCGAGGGGAAGTGCGATGGACGACGCGACCGCAGGACCGGCATTCTCGGCATCAGCGCCGCAGATGCATTGCTTGACACACTCGCGTACGGGTAGCGCGTCGAAGTCGAACGCGCTGGTAGACATGATGCCGGCTTCAGCGTCCCTCTCGGGCTCGAAGGCGCGAATAAAGCCGGCCGTGGCAACACCGTGCGTCCGCGCCAAGACGCACTCCGGCGTGTGATCTGCATGATACGGTGATTCCGCCGGTTCAGTCCATGGACCGACGCGCGTAGCCGGTCCCTCAGGCGCCGGTACAACGTCGTAGTAGGGCCCGGATATACCGAGGATTTGGTCATCGGCGTCGTCGGTAGCCAGCGAAGAGACTGAACTGCATGATGAACGCTGTGACGCTGATCCATATGAGTTGCGCTCGTAGGGTGTCGCATCCGAGGCAGCAGAAGGCGAGCGCTCTTCGTGTACCATCGCGAGGGGCGGGATGGTGAGAGCTGTGAGCGGCGGTGGCGTGGGTGCGGCGCGAGGCCGTACAAACGCTTCCGCAGGAAGCATTGACTGTGAAGACAGAGTTGCAGGCTTGTACGTCGCAGGGCCTGCGGGGTTCTCCACGCTGGACTCGTGGAAGCCCAAAGGTCTAGGTGCAGAGATCGCGGGACGTTCGAGTTCGAACTTGCGCAGCTGGCGGAGATCGCCGAAGATATAAACCATCATGCAAACCTGCGAATCCTATGAGACAGGGCGTGCACTCCAATGAGAACAAACACTCACCCCGTGGAGACTCGCGAGAATGATAGTAAGGCCAATCCAAAGACCAGGAAGAGCGAGTAGACGAAGCCAGCGAGAGCGATGATGCATGAAGTTCATGACCATGGGTGCCACGAAACCCGCGATGGCAAAGACAGTGCCACCAACCGTACCACACAGGGCGCGCTGAGAGCCGACGTTGGTATACGAAGCCAGCACGAAACGATCAAGCGAGTCCTTCAGCATCCGGCGAGTCTCTCGCACCACGTCATTGAAGACTATAGGATCAGGATGCGGAGAGACGAAATGCCCGGTATGGAATGGGGAAAGGATGTCCGAGGGGATGTCGAGTTCAAACTCGGCGCCCGGGGTAAAGAAGGTCTGTTTACAACGGTTATAGAAGTGCGCCAGAGGAGCGCTGGGAGCAGCTTGCGTCGAGAAGCGGTAGTGATCATCCGACTGGTAACTCTCCGATGGCTTCGGAGGTTTCGCCTGTGAGTACCAGCGCGAATACTGTGCCGAGTACTCCTTGAACCATAACATGAAGTACCTGATCACGTTGTCACGGGTCAGCGAATGTGTCGAATGGAGAACATGAAACACTAGTACAAGTTCTCTGCGTTTCCCTCAACGAAGAGAAGCCATTCTTCAAAATCTTTGAGGCCTGAGGAAGCCGTGTCAATATGAAGTTCTCCGCGTCACAATCGCACACTAACCCAGTGGAGGCAGGTGTTTGCGATCCAGGACGTCGTCGAGAGTGACCTTGAAGACGGGCGTCACTGGAGTTGCGTTCGTTCAGCGCATTGGGCGTAGGCTCAAAGGAGCATGCATACCCTGGCATGACCGGACTTTGCCTACTGCGGGTGGCGGGTTGCAAAGACGCCACTACCGGAAGGAGGAGATAATCAGGTGATCGCGTTTAACGGGCAGATATGAAACGGAAGTACGTACGGGAAGTGACAGGAGCGCCATGACGGTGAGCTTGATCGTCTTAGGCTGCTTGTCTGCCGCAACCGCAGGGATGGACAGGCGGCGGTTCGTGCTCGCCATTGTTGACGAATGTGGAGGGGAGCGCGAGCAAGGGAAAGGCGCCCAAAATGCGCGGCGCCGACTATATACGCCGCCCACGCGACGTCGTCGAATGACATGGGGCTCGCTTTCCGTTGAAAACCTTGACGAAAGCGGTTACGCCGAGACCGATTGGAAGATCGCATGCAGTCCGGGTTCGAGCATGCCTCCCGTCCTGTCAAATAAGGACGTATTGAAGTCCGAAGATCAATGGATCACCTTATCCGCCCGGCAGCTATATGCTAAAGCACCAACGATGATTGCTAGCGTGCAGCAGCATCTCGGCAATGCTTCAGGGGCATATAGGCTCGGAGAACAAGGTGTTGGAGAAGTTCGAAGGGCTTGCGAAGGGAGGCGCTGCGGCGAGCATAGAAGCATAGGCATGGTTCGAGAACACGTCGCCCGTGAGAACGGAGTGCCCGACAAGAAGGCAGGACAGTTGCCCGCTGCGCCGCCAGTCGCGCGCGCACCCATCGAGCGCTCACAAAGTAAATTAATCATCGAGAACATGCTCTCCCGGTGCCACGAAGTTCTTCCGCCCCGAAGCTCCGGGCGCCCATGCGCACTCACAATTGCCCAGCTCAGACGGCCTGTGCAGCGACGCGCATCAAGTGAGGAGGCGAAGATCGCGAAGCAGCGCGCTGGAATACTCTAATGAGCTCTGAAGTCAGTGCGGAAGCGACTTTCGGGTGCGACAAGGCTGCTTGCGAGCGAAGTCAGGAACTGGCTTATGCATAGCGCCAGGCCAGGAAGGAGCTTGAGGGGAACTGGCAGGCATCGCAAAGGTGACGGAGAGGGAGACAGTGATCCTTCGCCTGCCTGTCTATACTAGGGGTAGGTGTACCCAGGATACCGACAGGTCCTAAGGCCTAAACAACACTGTGTCAACCGGCGATTCAAACTGGGTCGACTGCGATAAGCGGACTTAGAGAGAAAGGCTTATACAGGCGGCACAGACGTTCGCGAGAGATGTGAAAGTGACATACCGCTCAAGAAGTTGTTCGCTAGCGGAGGGAGTCATCGGCCGGGAGGAGAATAACAGCAGAGACTCGCACGAGTCTATTGTGGATATGAAAAGATTGCCACGGCAAGGCTTTGAGGCTTCCGCAGTTTAGGGAGACGCATCGGCATTTCGTCTGAGCTAAGTGGCAAGAGAGTGCGCTCAGCGCTGGGCGCGCCGCGATTGTATTGCTGCCTACTCAAAGAAGATGGTGGTAAGAAGAGACCGGCGAGTCGGCCCGCCCAACATGGCTAAATTCATTTCACCTGCCACGTTCATCTCGCGTGAACTCTGCATGCGCCCGGCCACACACGCCCGGCGCGAACTTATCTCTTGCTTTCATCTGGCGTACGGCTTGATTCATCCAGTACAACACCGCGCAGCACTTTAGCTCATTCATAGTCTCTTACGCCTTCATACAGGGTCAAAAGCACGTTTGAACTCCTGTCGATCGTTGATAATCTATCGCCCAACTCGCGAGCCTTGCCTCTGGTACTGTCTTCACGCGACCGAAAAGAAACGGCGTTTCCGAATCAGGATTCTAGCGTATACTCTTATATGAAATGAGTCCGAATGGCGATACCTATGCAGACAAAAACTCCTTCGTGCGCTTCAGCGATCCGAACCTCGACCCTTCTCGCTCGCAAACCAGACTCGTGATAGCCAACGTCCACCTCGCACACTCCGACCCGGAAGAAGAGAAGAAGCTATGGGATGTGGTCATAGAGAAAGGTTTCATTCAGAGCGTCCAGCCAGCGGCGCCACATTTCACTAGAAGACCTTCACTTCTGAGTTGGATTTCTCGCTCGCCCCCGAGCCAGTTCGTTATCGACGCGAACGGGGAGGGCTTGCTTCTGCCATCGTACGCGCTGCGGCCATACTGCATTGACTATCGATGACCAGTGGGATAGTCTGTGTCACGCACATATACATCTTGATAAATGCTTTCTGCTGGATCAATGCGGCTCACTCGAGACGGGGTACGTCCAAGCTTATTTCATGTAGCAGGACCATTATTGCTGAGGTTCAAATCAGAACTTTCAATGAAGCTATGAGAGTTACCTCCGAGGCGAAGGCCAGCTTTGCCGTCAACTCACAAGACCTGTACGACCGTGGAAAGCGTCTTATAGGGGATAGCCTCGCTGCAGGTGTTACCACCATCCGTGCGCACGTTGAAGTCGACACTACCGTACGCTTCGCCTGCCTCGATGCCGCGACCCGGCTTAAGACAGAGTTTGCTCGGCTTTGCGACATCCAAATCTGTGGTGAGCGCTTTGGCATGTACTTCTTGCGCGCGCCGCCCATAGTGAATTGTTATAGCCTTTGCGCAAGACCCTCTTTTTTCAGCCGACGGAAACGTCGAGGAACTGAGCGACAACGCAAAGTTACTGGAAGAGGCAGCACGTCGAAGCTCAGTATCCGTGATAGGCTCAGCGCCCTACGTCGAGCCCACGCGCCGAGGATCACTCGCGAATATCGACTTTATCCTAGATCTCGCGCGCCAAGGCAACGCGGAGAAGAAGCTACTCGTCGACTTCCATCTCGATTACAACCTCTCAGAGGAGACTGCCCCGATGGTTTACGACGTCATCGCTGCTATGAGAGCCGTGCAGTGGACCACAGAAAGCCCTCGCGTAACACTCGGCCACTGCACGCGATGGTCGCTCTTCTCTCCTGACGAATGGGCGCGCCTGAAGGCAGCAATCGGTGAACTACCAATCTCGCTCGTCGCTCTCCCACAGAGCGATGTGTACATGATGCGCACGTCTGAGCGTCGGCGTGGGACTGTAGATGCGCACGTTGCGGCGGGTGCGGGAGTAGATGTCGCGCTCGCCGTAAACAACGTAGGAAACGCTTTCACGCCACAGGGCAGCGCTGACCCACTGGGACTTGTGCCTCTTGGCGTGGCCCTGTATCAGGATGCGACATCACCGGCCCTTCGCAGACTCCTGGTGAGTATATGCAGTTACCTCTGGCGAAGCTGATGGACTAAGCGCTCACGATGCGCGCCTCCAGAGATGCGTGTCGACGGCCGCGCGCGGCGCAATTGCCTTCTCGCAGCCACCGCATCAAGGGCTTCTGCCGCATGCCGGCGGGGAAGACGACCTGCTTGTTCGCGAAGGCGACGCCGCAGATTTAGTTCTGCTTCCTCGGCGCTCGTCCGTCCGTGCAGCAGCGCTCGACCCGTGTTTCTCGCGCATCACCATTCGCTCCGGCAATATCGTCGCACGGCGGGATACAAGTGTAGTGTTCACGGACGATACGCACTTCCGTCAATCTCCGAACCTATCATGGTGTTTGTGGGTGGGTGCTGGAATACTGATTGGCGTGGGCATCTTTCAGTGTCGGCGATGAAAGGATCGCAGGCTAGGTCCCCGTATGTGTAGCCGGGTTCGGGCTGTTCACACAGTGCAGGGATGTTGAATTATATGATTGGACACAATGGACACGGACGAGATCCCAGGGATGATGATAAACAGGAACAGACAGCGTGATAAGATGAGGGCTGATGAGAGTCAAATGTCGGTACTGGACGGTCACCGAGGTGCTGAAGAGTAGCGAGTGGATAGCGAGGCGCGAGTATTAATGGGTAAAACGCCTGTCACTACGCGAGTGTATGTGTACGTACGACGTAAGAAAGGAGCAAATAGTGAGGTGGTTAGATATGTGGGGTATGCCGATGGTGATGCTACAGTGAAGTTTCTATGTGTTTCATTTCAGGGCGTTACTTACTCCTTGACGAATCCGTCCTCCTCGTACACCGTCTGGTACACGTTGAGGTGCAACACAGCGAAGCGCGCCAATCGCTCGACGAGTGCACGCACCTCGCCTGCAAGCGGCGCCAGCCCGCTCTCGACAAGGCCCGGCGCGGCCTCGGCTGGTGCATCTGCACCGCGAACAACCACGGTGTGGACGAGCAAGTCCAGAACAGCCCCACGCAGACGAGCGCGAAGCATGGCGCCGAGAGGGCTTGTCAGGGACAGGTGAGTCTCTGCCCAGCTGTCTGCCAGCGCAATGAGTTGGGAAGGCGGGGCTGTCGCAGGACCGGGTACGGGAGGGCGTCCGGCGCGAGCCTCTACTGCGCGAGCGGCGACCTGCAGAACGAGCGCGCGAAGACCTTGCGGGTGCGCCGCCGCCTGAGCACGAGGAGGCTCGCAATCCGGCATGGGCACAAAGCTGCGCCCAAGGTTGTGCGGCCACAGCTCGCGCGCTTCGGCTTTCGCACGAGCGAGATGCGCATCGTCGTAAGCAGTGTCGCGACGTGATGCGCCCGAGTGCATCAGTTGTCGGAAGAGCAGAAGCAGCGTGTGCAACGCGGCGAGGTCGGCAGCATCTTTGGTAAGTTGCTGCAGGCGCGAGTTGTCGAGGTAGAGCGTTTCTGGCGTGGCGCCGGATGCCGGCGGGTCGAAGATGAGGTCGACGAGCCCTGCAAGCGCGGCTACAACTACACGCGTGCGCGATGCAAGCTGGGGGAAGGGCACAGCGCGTACAGGGTAAGGCGGGGAATAACCCGATGCTACTAAGCGAGCATGCGAGGCCGAGAGCCACGCTTGTGTCCGAGCGAATGGATCGACGGATGCGCGATGCCGTTCACGAAACACGGAGAGCTCGAACTTGGGCGCGTTGGAAATAATATGCGGCCGCAGCGTCTGCATCTGATGGTTCGCGATGTCCTATGCAGTAAGCGACGTCAACCATCCGCATCTGCATTTGTTGTCAAGATCGTACGTACGAGTTTCATGAGCTCGAGGATCTCAAACGACGCGCGCAGAGCACGAACAGCGTCCGACCGCGTACGGTTTGGCCCCGAAACCCGAGCGACCATCTCGTCAATAGCGGCATCACGCATTGGCGCGCAGTGAGCCTTCAATATCTCCGCGAGAGCCGCGAAAGTCGGAGCTGGGTCGAACGCGTCGTGTGCAACCTCCTGCAGGATGAGGTCGGCGTCGAGGATCTCGTATAACGTACGGATGTGCGCCTCGTTCTGACGCGGGCTTTGAGGCGTTCGGGTGACTGCGGGAGGTGTCGCAGAAGCGGATTGTTGAGGAGGTGGCTTGATGATCGACAGCAGGACGGCGAGCAACTCCTGAAGTAAGGGACGGATGCGACTAGGCATACGGAGCGTGAGTCGCCTTTTCTGAGGTAGACATGCGATTACGGGCTCTGCCGGGGGAGTAGAGATGCGCTTGCAGACACAGCAGACGGCTTGTGGCCTGCCGTCAACGTCGAACGTTACACATGTACAGCCGGAGTTGAGCTCGGTGTCGACGGCGCGCCAGTAGCTTTCAGCTTGATCGCGTTTCCGTCGTGAAGACGAAGCGCGGAACTGGAGACCAGCATCGAAGAGGAAGTCATGGCGCAGCTGGGGATTGTGCATAATCGAGCTCATTTCGAGCTCACGGAGGGTAGTGGCGTTGATCGGAGGCGCTCTGGATGGTATATGGCTCGAGCTGGGGTCGATTGGGATGATCACGCTCTGTCTGGGCGGGATAGCGGGGGCCTGGCCACTGAAGCCATTCACTGGTGATGTCGGCGCCGACTGAGATGTATATGAGATACAGAACGCGCTCGCAGACGACAAACAACACAGACCTGGGAGAGAAGGATGTTATCCGAGGCTCTACCACGCTTTTCGGTGGGCCGGAACGAAGCGACGAGACGAGTTTGGCCGTTTTCGACGGTCATCCAGTCCCAGCGCCGGCCGTGCGTCTGGAGGTCAGACAGGAGCTGGTCGGCCCGGCGCGCGGTCCTGGGGGAGGAGGTGCGCCTGAGAGGGGCAAGTACCGGAGATGAAGCGGGGGATGCCGACTGCTGGGGAGGTTGTTGTGGCAGCTGCTCTATCCTAGGGCGCTTGGCGCGAGAGTGCTGAATTTCGGCGTCATGGGTGGGCTCATATGGGGGAGTGGCGGCGCCGTCGAGGGGTGGCGACTGCAACGGACCGGGGCGGTCGAGCCACTGCGTCTGAAGCTGCAGACGGGGCTTGTCGCCGGGCTCGTCGTCGTCGGCTTGCTGCTTGCGCTTGCAGTTCAGGCGGGGGACGGCGTCCATGCTAGTCTTAGCGGTGTTGATGCGTAGTAGCCGGGATATATATCCCTCGCAGCATTTCCAACACGAGGCCGCCGGCCCCTCGTCACAGTCTCAGCCGATCTCTTCAAAACCTCCGTTCAATCTCAAACCCGTTCCGGTTGCCCTATTCATTCTTCCACCGCTGCCTCTTTGTTCCCATCCCAACTCTTTTTACCTCCTTCCTCGCTTCACCACTGTTGACAAGCCTTATATATACACCTTATGTCCGTCTATAGCAGAACATAGAATTTCTGAGCGCTTCACCCATATGCGATGCCCTGGTTATCAGCCACACGAGGCAGAGCACTAACCTCAAGCATCCCTCAAAAAGTCGCTCCGCGCACACGCCGAGCAGGTTAGCCTCCTGCCGTCCCGCGCGTACTCTCGAGCCACGCCGCATACACATTCTGCTGATCGTCGCTATTCCTTCATGCTTGCCGCCCCGGCTGACTCGCTACCTGCCTCGGCTCAAACGCGTGCCAATCGCTTCGAGATAATGAATTGTTTTTGTTATAGATCTCAAACGACATGATGGCCTGCGCGCGATGCCAGGATGCGCGACGAAACTCGGCGGGCAGCGGGCGCAAGACCCTCTCACACGCATCGTTCTGATCGCCCTCCGCATTCCATCGGTGTGTTCGGGCTGCAGGCGCTCGCGTCCAGCTGGTCTTCGCCCTAACGGTATACCTCTGCTTCTTCTACGGCAAGACCCACGCCGTATAACAGTGTATGTACATCGGCTCCGGATTGCACACGCTATGCTTCCGCGCGATGTTTCCGAGCCTTCGGCGGTTGGCTCATTTACCTATTCGTCGGCGTGCACCCTCTTCGTCAAGCAGTTGGAGTCGGGCGTCGCTTGTCGTCAAGTTTGTGACGTCCGCAACGCTTGTACCACACCGTGCCACGGGCCTATTTGATGCCTCGACCTCCTCCATGTTCCTTTGTGGGACCCACGCCCGTCAACAGTCCAGTGCTTCTTCAAGCGCTCGTCGTGCCACATCTCGTTCCCGTGCCTGCTCTTCCCGGCCCGCCACGCACGCGCACATGAACTTTGGAGTCTGAATTGAGTATGAGTCTAAGGTACACGACACAGCGACTAGTGGCACCACGACCACGCCGTTACGCGCACCATCGTCATTTCGCCTCTGTGCTAACGAAAGTGCGTGCTCACCTGCCACCCTCCTACCCTCCTTCACGCCGTAACGATGCCCACCCCCGCAACCTGGACATACATTCCTACCTACTTTGAGGTCTCCTTGCCCTGTCCTGCCGTGCGCCACAGCTCCATCCATTTCGCACCCACTCATTCTGTCAGGCCGTTAGCGCACCGGGTTGCTTCCGTAGCTTGACCCCGAGACAACGCACCGGCAGCAGCCTATCTGGCGTCGTTTCACGGATCGCTACCCGCGGCGCCCGTACGCTTCGCCGTTGCGACCCTTTCTGTACGCCGCATTACCGCGATTTGCCAGGCTGAGCCTACGCGCTACCGACAGCGGTTCCGTTTCACTGTGACACCGACCCGGATGCCACACGTCACGCCTAACGCCTACCGACGCCACGGGCCGTCCTCCGAGTCTCGGCTGCGAGGATCTACATCGTGCCCCGCGCTCTCCTTTTCATTGTTTTCGACACCGGCGCAGATCTATGTAAGTATCCAGCCCGAGACCGGAACGCCCAGCGCCGCCCGCCGGCGCCCGTCGGGCGCACCTTCCAAACGCAGCTCTACAGCGGGCCGTGAGTCGGCCACGACCCACATACAAGCTCACGAACATGCGCCCGCATATGCTGTATAACCTGCGGCTCCCCTTTTTCCTACGCGGAAACAGAGGACCTCCGGGCGCTGGGCCAGAATTATATAAGGTGGCGTAGGCTATCCCTCCTTTGTGCGCCTTCTCGCGCGACGGATGATAGTGCTCTGAGACGTTTGCACATGGAGGCACATGCTATATCAGAAGCCTCCGCGGGCGACCTCCGCTCAGGTCCGCGGACGCGGGAAGATGAGTTACCGACCCCGAGCGCAGTGCTGTTAGCCTCTGTTAGCCTGAGTCGTTAGGGTGAGCAAGGCACGGGCCACAACGGAGGCACAAGCGGAGGCGGCGCCGGGCGGAACGGTATGCGCAGGTCACGATGTGGCCCGCGTCGTCGGCACGGTAGCGCGCATCGACGTCGCCGTTGCTCTGGCCATACATGCTATATTCGAGTCGGGGCGCTAAGCACACCCTGCTTTGTCAATTATCCGACTATCACCGTCGCTGATGATTTGGTCTGATGCCGCACGCCACACCGAAACAACGAGGGTCATCCGAAGTTTAAATACATCTTACCTTTGTATTCAATGAAGTAAAGGACATGTCTTGTGACTGGTGAGAAACGCCACGGCCGCGTGTGTTATCATCCTTCGGAATGTCAACCCTACACGACGCGTGAGTACGGTAGATGAGCGTAAAGGGCGAGCCATACTTGCCGCTAGTCCGAATTCCGCTAATGGTCCCCCAGTCTTCTGTACCGACGAGGTACCCGAAACTCTACCGATGCCATAAGTACATATCCCATCATCGACGGTGACGATCTGACAACACCAACGAATGTGTACGTACTGAGCTGCAACAGCGCGCACGCGCACGAGCTTGACATGACGGGAGACGGACCGCCACTTGGAGTACCGAGCATCATCTCGAAAATGATTCTGTTCGCAGCACTTCGGCAGAGGAAGAAGAAGACTCGGAAAAGTATGGAATGTAGACGGATCCAAATTGACGCGCTAGACTTGTAGCGAGCGCAGCATCAAACGACCGTGGAATGGTAGCACGAGGCACGGAGCCGAAGTCAGTGCTTGAGCGCGTCAAAGAACATGCGAGGTATGCAGTACTTACACACGGGAGGCATTGCAGCACAGCCGTATTGTTAAAGAGTAACGGAAAGACAGCCTGGCGCAACCATCGCAATGATGGCTTGGCGCGATCATGTAGGGAACGGAACTTGGTCGTGCACGAGTATTCCCTGCTGCCCATGCGATGCTGTAACAGATAAAGCAGAGAATTTCAGTTAAAGGTAAATAGGAGTGCATGATACAAAATATACGAGTCCTCTCAGTTGTGCGAAGCAGACATCGAAGTGGGGAAAGGCAGTGTTGGTGAGCCCGAGACGGGAGTATAGAAAAGTTCGATATCGCCGTGATGAAGCATACAGCGCAGCTATGCTTCAGCATCTCTCTTGTGTTACCATAAGAAAGAGCTATTCGATTAATAGGTGCCAAGGTTAAAAAATGCCACGGTCGTGGTCGAGGACAAGTCGCGTCGCCGGGCCAGAACCGACATCGGACGCCGCGACGTCGGTCACCATACGCGTGACGTCACGCGTTTCTCCGAAGACCGCGTGCGCGCCGCGTTGCTTTCAAGCCCGGCTGCCACAGACTCCCATGGCCCTGTCTTTCCGCTAGCATTCCGCCCATCACCGGATATAACCTTCGTTACATGCGTAATCGCTACAGATGCGCGTCTGAATGAAACGGCACTGTCAGATAACCGACTCTCTCTACGACTCATACCTGCACATGAACACGTTTGAAAATCGATCGGCCTCGGCCTCTCGATGCACATAGTGGCCCGTCAAGGGCCATTATACGCACGTCTCACTCCACACCGATTAGATTACAAGCCACGACTCTCACGATCTCAAGGCATCCACTGGTGTATACGAGAAAATCGGCCTTTATGAAGGGAAAATCGACCTTGGTTGGGTGCGTGTTCTCCACGTTGAGCCTGGACTTTTAGTGGGGCTCTGGCTAGAAGGAGTTTCGAAAGCCCATATGGTCTCTCGTGTACGCCGGATGAATCAGCCTGCGCGTGTATCTCAGGCTTATAGTACCGTGGCAGACTCGCGGTGGCGGATGACGCGCGCGCGGACAAAGGGTTTGCGAATCACCGTGCACGGCAATCACAGGAAAGGAAAAAGGTTCATAACACGATGGTCCCATGTAACATGCATATACCTCACGACAACAACAGTACTACCGGTAGGGGTAAGACTCGGTCAATCAGAATCCCAATATGGCCCGTACTGCCATTCTGCGAATGTCAGGTTGCGTTCCATGTCCTCGTAGAACTGCTCGTCGTACGGGCCCTGATACCCGTCATCCTCTTCATCTTGGTCCCAACCGCTCTCGTACTCGTCTTGATCATCGTACCCGTCATTGCCCCTTCCAACCGGATAGTCGTTCCACGGTCTGGTGTATGTACCTGCGGAAACGTCTACCTGCGAAGACACGGGGTAAACAGAGTTGGCAGGGTATGGAAGACCATGGTCGATCCCGGCATCGTGACCTATAGTTGACATGGGAAGTCCTCCCAACAGTACTTGCGGCGCATCAACCTGATACGGTATCCCAGAAGCCAACCCCCTCTGTAGCGACCTTGCCGATTCAGGCACCCCGCCATACTCTCCCCTGAACATCGCCGCCGCCAAAAGGGAGTCCGCGGGAACCCTACCCTCCCTCTGCACCAACACGACACCCTCTGCCGTAACCTTTCTCCTCACGAACATCCCCGCGGGATCGACCCATTCCCTTATACTAAGCCCACCTGGGTACTGTGCTTGTAAAGGGCGCTCGAAGCTTGGAAGCGGCACAGAGGTAGAAGCCGGCAAGCGAAGCGGATGTGCGAGGTGCGGACGTGAGGGAAGCGGGTGTGGGACGTGCGATGCGGCGGACGTAGAAGCAGTGGGCAAGGGTGGCGGCGCTGGGCCTGAGGGCATAGTGATGTACGAGCTGTTCACGGGGACGACGCCCAGCCTTTCTCTGCGACGGCGCCTACGGCGCTGCTCCTTGCGCTCTTCATTCCATTTCGCGCGCTTGGCCGCTTCGCGCTTCTCCTTGCGAGCTTGTTTGGCCGCAGCTTTCTTCTTTGCGCGCCCTGTGCCGGCATTGTGTTGCTTGGCTGTGGGGCTCATCGTGGTGAGCGGCGAAGACTGATAAGAGGAGGTTGGGATGCAGCGGCGTACCAATGATATACATGACCCTGTCTCAGATTTCTAGGGCATTGTTCACTATCTGCTTCCGCTAGACGTGCACGTGAAGCACAGGATTTCGGAGACCCTGAGGTATATGCACCCCGCAATTGCATACAGCTCACAGGACCGTACTCGCTCACATCGCTTTTGAGAGTACTGAGATGACGATGCTTGTGCGGCACCAGCCGTACCACGGCGAACATGAGTGCGAATCCCGCTCTCTTCGCCTCTGTGTTGCCGCCGCATCAGCGCACGGCCTATAGAAAGACGATACTAACAGGCCGGTGATCATCCTCGACTCGAATAGGTGTGTGGCCTAGACGCCCTCCCAGATCGCCGAGCATTGCGTGATCCTGCGTTACAGTTCGAACCATATGATCGTCGTAGGTCTCGTATGAGCACGGTATGCGTACCCGAGGATCTGGTCGTCGACGCTGCAGCAAACTTTATGCTGCCAGGATCTCAACTTCTCATCATTGGCCATCTACCCCATGTCTGGCGCATGACAGGCGTGGATTGACACTCCTCGCGGAAGCCTCACGAACCGCGCTCGTCGGAGTGGGCTTCGGCTGGCACGGCGTGGTCGGCTAGAAGGTACTTGGAGGAATTGCATTCATGGAATTTGGAAAGTGATACAAGTCCGGCTCGGTCTTCCAAAAGTTCTGGCGGGCGTTCAAGGGTACAAACGTGAGTGTAGACGTGTATCCATTCATCTCGCGCCCCAAGCCCTCCAGCGTGCCCTATGCGCAGTGAACCCTACAGAACGACATGCCCGAGGTGAACGCAGAAATCCACATACGGCTGAACAATCGCCGGTGATAGTCGATGGGAGATGGGTCGAGACCGTCGGGTCCATGTCGGCCGTTCACGATGGCGAGTCCCCGGCACGTTGTCCTCCAAGTAACACGCATGTTTGTTGCGAGGCTTTGTACGTCCGTGGACCGACGTATTCGAGGGCGAGACCTTGCTGATGATCTGAACCTTATGGTACTGTTAATATACCATGGCACTTGACGATGAACGAGAAGTACCTCGTTTGAGCGATCAGAAGGGTGTAGTCAGATTTCGAGCAGCAAGGCTCATCTGAGCATTTAGAAAGCTACTACCCTCATACGTCCCACAGGTCCCGAGAGGTCGGACACAAAGAAGCTATTGAGAATCGTCCCACAATTCCGGAATCGAGCGTCGTCTGTGCCGGACTGATACGAAGATAAACGAGAGCAGCCGCACGACGTCCGCGTTATGAACGGTGGAGAATGCGGCCGGTGATCTCAGAACGTCGGTCGGCCGGACTGCAAGCCCTTCAATGCGTCCTGGGCATCTGCGCATTCAGGCAGATAAGCATCGATAGTCAACCACTGCTCAAAGGTCGACGCACCAAACGAACTTGGAGTCTGGACACTTCCGGCATCGTCCCATGTTTGAGCGTCGATTTGACGGCGTTTTCCTTCAGCTTTCACGTCATATCCTCCCTTTACCTATCGGTTCGCTCTGCTCTATCTTCCTTGGTACTCGGCGACGACTCCTTGTCCTTTCGTAACCCTGTTTTCAAGCATAGCAATCGCAAATTGCCGGTGAGCAGGCGGTTACGCATGCGTTGCAGCATCTAAGTGTGCGCATGCGGGAAGTATTTGAGGGAGCGACGAAGGTGCGATGAGGGAAGCGCTCTCGAGCTGCCCATTGTTGGCGTGGCCGGGACTCACCCAAGTAGAGAAGACTGCATGGAGCGCTAGTACTCCCGTAGATCCATACACGCCACTATCGCCCAGAGAAAGGTGAGCTTTCACAGCAATGCGGCGCTATCCAGCTCATATCTCACAACTGTAGACGGCCGCTCTGAGCATGACTTGCAAGGCCTTTGGATCCTGCAACGTGATACGGGTCAGTCTACAAGCAACCTTGAGCGAACTATGTCGACTCACACAAGGCGACCGTTGAAGGTTTTGGATTGCACGGGACGTTTGCTAAAGTCAGCTAGCTCGACATCATGAGGGCGCTTGCACGATCCTTGCCGCCCATATAAGCTGGACCGAGCGCCCACGCGCTCATATCTTACGATCATAGTTACACTCAGCCGAGTTGGCAACAAGCGAAGAGAAGCCCGAACGCCCTGTCAAGAGGCCTAGTACAGGCGCTATGAAGGGGTCGCGCAGTACGCCCCGTGCATCATCGGGCTCGTGCTCATCCTTGGTCACCCACCGACAAAGTGATCCGCGTATGCATTCAGTTTATTTCAGGATCGTGAGGGGCGTCAGAGCGGTGTATAGCGCCATTATCATGATCAGGTGTCGAGCGTTCGTCAGCACTTCACGCACAGAGCCTCTGTCGAGGAATGTCTGGATGGTGCGTGCTCTGGCATCCAAAAGCTGTGCAGAGTTCAAGCACATGAGGTTGCATGGAAAAGCCGTATGAGGATAATTGCAAGGTTCACGCTACGCATTGAGCGCCCAGCTGAGTGAGTTGGTCACTTGGTGGCGGTTCGTGGTCAAGCGCTCTGACGTGCCGGGCGCTCGGATGGGTCGGCCTCCGGGAGCCGAACGCCCCTCACGCTCACTTGACAGCTGCGCACATCTCAGCTCAGCTTGAACCGCAACACCGACGGTCGACCTCGCACTTCACTTGCTCTACGCTATCGGCTGTCTCTTGACTTTACGTTCTGTCACGTAGCGGTGACGACGGTCGTCTATCTGGACTGAGTTTTATAACTCCAGGCCTGCTCAGACGACTTAAGCTTCCCGCGGCTTTATTGCTTCATTTATACTCTGCCTTTGCTGAGACTCAAAGAGTTCTGCCGGCCAATCTGTGATATTCTCGCTTACGACAAACTTATAAGTTACTGCACACCATGTCAAGCGCGAGCCCATCAACAACAAGCTCCGCTGGAGGCGCATTGATCTCCAACGGAAGCGGCAGCGATAATGGCGGAGGAGGGGGCGGCGGAACGTCTTCCTCGCTCTATCTGTACGTTCATTACCACGACTTGTTATGCATTACTGACTCTAATAACCTTTTTTTCTTCATATAGCTTCACCTTCCTTGCGACTTTGCTACTCCTACTTTGTGTCTCCTCAGCCATCATCCTGCGCTCCTTCATCCTGCGCCGTCGCTTCCGTCGGCACGTCGAAGAAGCGTTCTACGCCGGCGTATGGGCAGGAGGCGACGTACCGCCCGGGTTCCCAGGCGCAGGAACGAAGCGACCGAACGTTGTTGGGCCCAGGCCAGTGATGTTCGATGCGTATGCCCCCAGTGGGGAGAGGAAGGCCGAGCATGAGAAATGGGACGATGTTCAGGTACGTTCCCTCATCGTTGCCAGGCGGAGTGTGAGATATTGACTGACGGATGTGAACGTATAGCCCGTATCGGCGCTCGCGGTCCTACCCTCCCAACCCGCACCTGCCACACCTCTACACACGTCTCCTCAACCAGCTTCATCACTCCCACCGCCCAGGGGCCTTGCTCGCCTATTGCCATCACGCTTCATCAATCCTACGAATGCAGCGGAAACGGAGATGACATCCCCGACATCATCAGCGCCGGCTGCGCCCACACCTGAGACGGTACAGGTTGCACTGCTCGTTGCTATGCCCGATGCTAGACGGGCTAACGCGGGCAGTACGAGTGATGGGAGGACGCACGACGGAGATGAAGAGCTGCCCGAGCTTGTCCTTGGTGTCAGGAAGGTCGATTATCGCGATACCGTTAGGGCGTAGACCCTCTTCGCGTTTGAGGAGGGGTGATTGATGAGAGATGACGGACTTGTATCTTTAACGTTAACTTTTTTCACTCGCGTATGTGAGACTCTTGCGGCGTTGATGACGCTTATGCTTGTGCGCTCTCTGCTCCTAGGCTCCTAGGCTATGTCATGTACATCTATCATACTGTAAAACATACAAATTTCATTTCTATCTTGAGCAAACAAAGCAAACCACAGATCGCCAAACACACACTCCTCGCGCAAGCCTCAAGCACCTCAATCAACATCCAAACCAATCGGCGGCCCGTCAAGCCCACCCTCCTCGCTCCCATCCTCATCCTCACTCTCGCTCCCGCTCCCCATCTCCTCATCCTCATCCATCATATCGATCTCCATCCCATCCTCAATATCCAACTCCTCAATATCATCCTCGTCCTCAGAATCATCATAATAATCGAACTCCTCCACATTCTTCCTCAGCCACTCCTCGTCCTCCTGCGCAATCTCGTCGCCGCGCTCAACTAACAACGTCTTGAGCGGTGCGCCTTCCGCACTGCGCGCGGCGACGAGCGAGCGAATGACTTCGCCTTCGACGCCCATGATGATCAGGGTGTGGAGGAGAGGAAGTGTCAAGGCGTGTTTTTTGATGGCGCCGTTTGCGGAGCCGGGAGGAGGAGCGGGCTCGTCGGCGTCGGAATCGCCTTCGTCTAGTGCACCGGGGATAAGGGCATCAACGAAATGTTCGGGCAGATGATGAGCCTGTATCCTCAACTCCCGCACCCCGCTTAACGCAGCATAGAACGTCTTCCGAGCTGCTGAGCTAGCGTGCATGCCGTTCAGCTTGAGCGTTTCGAGACCGCGCGCGAGACCTTGCGTGGGGTGTGAGAGGATCTCGAGTGTACCGGAGTGGTCGTCTGGATCGAAGTCGAGCGCGAGGAATTTGAGAGAGGGGAGGTGGAGGCGCGTGAGGAGTGCTGAGACGTGCGGTGGAGGGAGCTGACCGAGGGTTAGGGCCGTTAGGGTGTTGACGCTGATCTTGGCTGTCGGCCAGTTCGCTGGAGAGTCGGAGGGTGAGGACGAAGAGAGGCTGAGCGCGACGAGTGGTGCGTCCGTCAAGATCGCCTTGAATGCATCGTACGACGGCCGTACATCCAGAGCGTGGTACGCCAGCTCGAGATGTTGAAGCGTCGGCGAACGCAAGAACGAGCAGTTCTCCCAGTCAAGATGGACACCCCAGAGCGAAACACTCTTTATCCTCGGCGCCTTGCCATTGAACGGCAACACGGGCCCAATCATTTCCTTATAAGGGAAATGCTCATCATCCTCGTCGTTCTCCTCGTAGTGGTGTAACTGCAGCTCTTCGAGCGTGGGAAGCTCGGCGATAGGGGCCAGAGCGTGCAAGATGCCGTGTACGACTGCGTAAGACGAGGCGCGGAAGTCGAATGAGCGCCAGCGAGCGGCATGTGGGAGGATAAGGTCGCGGACGGTGGGTAGATCGGAGGGTTTGACTTTGCCGTCGTTGGATGCTTTGTGGGTGGACCCGCCGTCGGATGAGTGGGTGCGGCCGCGGGAAGCGAGAGATGACATGGTGTCGGGTGGGCTCGGCGGCGGTGGAGGTGCGTGCTCGGGCTCGGGGAGCACGGCGATCTCCTCGCCTTCGTCCTCGCTGACTTCCTCCGTCTCATTTCCGTCATCGTGCTCGTGTTCATGCTCAGGCCCGTCCGAATCGTCAGACTCATCGTCAGAGTCGCTGGTGCAGTCGATAACGACTTCAAGAGGAGCCTCGCGAGAGCGCTCGAGGTACGCGATGGAACGTTCGAAAGGCGGTCCTTCGCCGAAGTCGACGTATACCCACAGACTGGGTGTACCCAAGGCTACATCGCGCCATCGCTTGCAGACATGACTGGCCAAGATCTCGAAAGGCATGAACTCGTCCTCGTCATCCTCATCGACGTCCGCATGTATCTCCTCATGCAACTCGGCGTGAGCGTCCTGCCCGAGCTGGAATATATCGGCGAGAAGCTCGGCAGGAAGGGTGTGAACCGGCGTCGAGTCCGTTGGTGGTGTCATATAAGGCGGTGGCGGTGAGGGCGGTGCTCTGCGGAAGAGATCGGGCACAAATTTAATGGCGTTCTTTGATGCGCCTTGGAACATAGTATAAAGTCGATTTGTGAGGAAGGACGTGACCGGGTGAGGGCCGGCCATGGGCTCATCGTCGACCCAGTTCTCCTCGTCATCATCGTCGCCAGCAGGAGTAGACATCAAGCCTTATAGAAGGACGGCTTCCAGATACGATGCTCAAGTAAACAGTCTTGAGATGACACGGTAAGTCAAGATAGAACAAAAAGCAGATGGTGTTTCGAGATCAAGAAGATAAAAGCGGCTGAAAAATAATAACGTGACCGCGTGCAACGTGCATGACGCGTGCGAACCGGATCAGTCGTGCTCGCCGCGGATGGCGTCCTCCGTCGCGACTCTACCTCAGGTCCTCCATTCGACGCGATGGCCAGTGGTGACCCCAGGATGAGCGACCGCGAGCTCGCGGCTATCAATGCTGCCGCCGTGACGAGGGAGTTCAAGGTGCAGCCGCATCTGGGTGGGTCTATATACGTAAAGTTGATTGCAATGGAAGCTGATGTTCGTTCAGACTACCGCACTGTGTCTGCTATCAACGGGTAAAGTCTCTAGTACCCGGTGCGTGTTAGCTTTACTCACCTTTCATGCAGCCCACTAGTTGTCCTTGACAATGTCAAAGTACGTTATCTGCTCATAACATGGTATTCGCCGATTCTGACCACCTTCGCAGTTCCCGTCCTACAACGAGATCGTGCAGCTCACCCTCCCGGACGGCACCAAACGTGGTGGCCAGGTTCTTGAAGTGCAAGGAAACAAAGCGATTGTCCAAGTCTTTGAGGGTACCTCTGGTGTCGACGTCAAGGCGACCCACGTTGAGTTCACTGGCTCGTCCATGAAGTTGCCTGTCGCCGAGGACATGTTGGGTCGTATCTTCAACGGTTCGGGTAACCCGATCGACAATGGCCCGAAAGTCTTTGCCGAGGACTATCTCGACATCAACGGTACGGCATAGTCTGCGTTCGTCGAAATGTTGCAGTGATATTGAAACCGAATGCAGGTAGCCCGATTAATCCGTACTCACGTATCTACCCCGAGGAGATGATCCAGACCGGTATCTCGACTATCGACACCATGAACTCGATTGCCCGTGGCCAGAAAATCCCCATTTTCTCTGCCGCAGGTCTCCCACACAACGAAGTACGTCCCCTCCTCACGTCCCGCCTCGCCCAGAGTCTAACACGCGCCCACAGATCGCCGCGCAAATCGTGCGTCAAGCCGGCCTCGTCAAGCGTCCCACAAAAGACGTGCACGACGGCCACGAAGACAACTTCTCCGTCGTCTTCGCTGCCATGGGTGTGAACATGGAGACCGCGCGCTTCTTCAAGCAAGACTTTGAGGAGAACGGTTCTCTGGACCGTGTCACGCTGTTCTTGAACTTGGCCAACGACCCGACTATCGAGCGTATCATCACGCCGCGGTTGGCGCTGACGACGGCGGAGTACTACGCGTATCAGTTGGAGAAGCATGTGTTGGTTATCTTGACGGATATGAGTAGTTATGCCGATGCGTTGCGTGAGGTGCGTTCCTTCATAAGTCTTCGTTCCGAACGTGATGTTGATCATGTATGGAATGCAGGTTTCGGCGGCGCGTGAGGAGGTGCCGGGTCGTCGCGGTTATCCCGGTTACATGTACACGGATTTGTCGACCATCTACGAGCGCGCCGGACGTGTCGAGGGCCGTAACGGCTCGATCACGCAGATCCCTATTCTCACCATGCCTAACGACGGTACGTATACGGCCCATGTTTGCACACAATCCACTTCCCACGAATCCTCCGCCACACTGCCGTCTTGTTGCAGCCAGGTACTGACCTCTCATATACAGATATCACCCACCCGATTCCCGACTTGACGGGCTACATCACCGAAGGCCAGATCTTCGTCGACCGTCAGCTGCACAACAGGCAGATCTACCCGCCCATCAACGTCCTGCCGTCGCTCTCGCGGTTGATGAAGAGCGCTATCGGCGAGAAGCTCACGCGCAAGGACCACGGCGACGTGTCGAACCAGTTGTATGCCAAGTACGCTATCGGTCGTGATGCAGCGGCTATGAAGGCCGTCGTTGGTGAGGAGGCGTTGAGCGGAGAGGATAAGCTTGCGTTGGAGTTCTTGGACAAGTTCGAGAAGAACTTTGTGGGACAGGGTGCGTCTTTCTGGTCTCCTACTACTCGTTAAGAGTGCCAGTGCTGACAAGGGGGCATAGGTGCATACGAATCGCGTACGATCTTCGACTCGCTCGATCTTGCATGGTCGCTCTTGCGCATCTTCCCCAAGGAGCAGCTTAACCGAATCTCTCCGAAGATCATCGCTGAGTTCTATGGACGGAAGGCGCAGAAGAAGGAAGAGGAGGAGGAGGACAATCCGGATGCGAGGGTTGAGGCCGGCGAGGGAAAGTTGATTGATGCGTAGTACTGCATACGACGCCTGCGGTTCTTTTCAAGATATGAGGGCGGAATGAATAAGAAATGAAAAGCTTTGGATCCGCTGTGCTCGTCAATGCACGCTATAGGTCGCTTTCTGCAGTCCTCCGAACCGATGGGATCAGCCAGCCGGCTCTGCCGGTCGTGGGACGAGCGGAGGAGGAGTCAAGTAGGCACCCATGGAGCAAGTTCACAGAAGTGCTAGTAATACCCATTTGCCCCGATGATACATATGCCGCTCGGCGAAGCGCGCTCTAGAGGCCCGCGGACCAGGCGATGATGACATGAGAGACGAGTGGCGGGTGCATCTTGCGTCCTACCATCACCATCGATAGCTTTCGCACTAATACCGCTCATCATCCACGATGGCAGACGAACCAAAACCGGAGGAAATGCCTGCCCAAGCACTATTCTGGACTACGTATCTGAAGGATGCCGAGGAGGAAGATAAATACCTCCCGAAAAGTTGGGAAGCGAATACGGGCAGCGTCTTGACCTTCGTGCGTGCAGACCTCATCATGTGAAGCCCTTCTATGACTGACGGGACGTATTAGACTGGTCTATTTGCTGCGACAGTAGCAGCGTTCATCATAGAGAGCTACAAATCGTTATCTCCGGATTCAGGCGACCAAACCGTGGTGCTCCTCACACAACTTCTCGCCGTAGCTGCGAATGCTTCCAGTCATACTCCCATTGATACCACACACGCTATTGCTTCGGTCGAGACCTTCAAAGCGCGGCCCACTGCCATTGTTGTGAACGTTCTGTGGTTCTCGAGTCTGCTTATCGCACTCGTGTGCGCACTGTTGTCTACGCTCATCCAGGAATGGTCGCGCGATTACGTCCGGGATATCAATCGTCGCCGTACACTCGACGAGAGTGCGCGTGATCGTGCCTACAATCACATGTACATCCGCATGGGTGTTGATAAATATGGAATGGACAGTGTTGTATACTGCGTGACAGCTTTGGTGCACCTCGCAGTATTCTTGTTCGTGGTCGGTCTTGCAGTTTTCTTATTCCCCTTCGACGGTGTCGTCGCGGCGGCGACCACCGCAGTGCTTGGGTTCTTTCTTCTGTTATATTTGGCTGCCAGCATCTCGCCACTTGTTGATGGGAGCAGTCCCTATCGCACCCCTGCCACGTACCTATTCGCTGGGATTTACTTCCTTTTCCTCTCACTCTGCCGTGCTGTTGTGCGTTTTTGTGCGTTACTCCGTCCGAACTCTGCGAAGCCGCACAAGAGTGATCCAGTCCCAGCCTTTCGCGAACTGGTATCGCGTGCGGTTACCGATCACGAGAACTATCTGGACTCGGGCCCACGGTTCAAGTTCGCATGGGATCGTGCAAGTCGTCATCTATTACAAGATCAACTTCCCGACCTACTTCGGGATCTACAATCACTCATGGATGGCATGGAGACTCAAGCGGGAAGGAAAGGGGCCAGAACATCTAACCTCTACTATCATCGCACTGTACTTGATCCCCTTGACTGTCTCAGTTCTGATGAGTCCTTTATGAACACCATGCAGAACTACTCGAACGACTTATTGGGCAGACGCACCGGGGAGTTCGCACTAGACTTCTTCAAAATCGCTGGTCTTCTCTCATGGTCCATCTTTGCTGCGGACCCTGCAGATCATTCAACGCCTACGTATTTCCAATGGTCCGTGACAAAGGCGCTTTATCTCGACATCCTCTCTGGGCTGGCTCTTGTGATGGAATGTAAGAGCTTCAGTGCCATTGACAGATTGCGAGCCCGCGTGTGTCTCGCAATAGCGAGACGGGCCCTTGTTGGTCTCTGCAGTGCCGCACGAAAACGTACACGATTCCCAGATTTGACTACCGACGATGTCACACCGGCAGTATCTACTTTCGACGAATCCGAAGAACCTCCTCTAGTCCCGATGTATGAACACCTTAACGGCCAGTTCTCTGATAACCGGATTATCCTCCTCATGATGCAAAGCCACGTTGACAGAGCTCTATATTACATCGATGACTTTGGTTATGAGGCTTTGGCGTGGCTGAAAGACAACACAGTCTCTTGCCATCCGGTCCCCCTTCATGATGGCGACTGTTGTCGGTCATGGAGGAGCATATTGATTGCGGATGGATGGGCCCACGATGCCGCTTCTGGTCTATTGAGCTTGATAGCCCGCTTCATAGAAGCGCCCGCAGACGTACAGCGCAAGGCCGGTGACGTTGTGACTCTCATGGGATGGACATTGTTCAGATACTGGGATAGTTCTGCGCTTTTTGAAGACTACCTTGATATTGGCCCCCCTTCATCAGAGTTCATTACACTTCTTCGAGACGTTGAACTCGACGAATGGTTAGAGCCCGGCAGTAGTCACACTTCCCACCCACGAGGAGTTGTGTCATATCATTCAATAAGCGTGCTTGACGAGCTTCAAGCCTTCGAATGTTTGAAGAGGCTTGCAAGATACGTTGATTGGGAATCATACCATCAGATGAGAGCAGCTGAGTCACTGCAGCTTCGTCTGGTACCTTGCGGCTGCCACAACGCATCCAGTTCTTCCGTCCACTCTCGCAGGACCGAAGACCATACTTCGCACTCTCCCAACGACGTACAACTCTCCGGTGTGCGTGTACGAGATAACACTCCCGCACGACCAGTCTCGGGCGACCTGGAAAGTCATTCAGTCGTAGACGCACCAGCGCTGGAGGGGATTGTCATCGAAAGAGTGAGAGGTGTGGAGACGTCGTCACGTCCGGGATTGACGCATGACGCATGATGAGTACTGAGTACTTGAGTACTTGAGTTGTCTAGCTCAAGGCATAAGTATAAAGCAAGGGAAACTGATGGCGACAGAGCTCGTTTTGAGCCGGGAGATGATCGTAATTACACTTCTGCATCTGATCCGCGCTACCCACTTGGTTCGTACTACCGTCAACGCATATGCATTCGCCTCCCACCCGCCGCCCACGTCCTCGTTGTCGCGCACAAGCTTCAAATCCTTCCTGTAGGCACGCGCTTTGCTGTATACAGCGGCCCGGGGATAGCAGCCCGCAGAAAGCGCCGGATGGAGTAAATGAATGACGCACGGCCACGTGTCGCTTCCTTCCGATCCGAAGGACTCAGGAGAGTGAGCCGGCTGGGCTAAGTACTTCAACTGACGCGCCCCTCGCCGTCCGTGACGCGCGAATGAATCATACCCGTCTACCGCTTACGCGTACGCTCTGTAGTGGAGGTGTTATCCATGTACTTACAAATCAGCCTCCCGAGGCTCAAACATGACTTAATTGGAAAACGGTCGAAGAAACTGCCGGAGAAGGTATATCAGCATAGTATGACACTATACGAACTTTTCCTACGAAAGTGCAGTGCGCGAGCTGGTGGAGGGCTGAAGCGCTGAGATCGAGCCGAGGTGAAACTATGAAGTGGATGGTGACGCAAGAGGCGGGGATACGCCAGTGAGGTATCAACACGCGGGAAGAGTTGGCTTGCATTCTACCATCACCATCGTTAACCCTTGCGATCGTCAAAGCATACCGTGTTCATCTTCTGCCATGTCTGACGAACCGAAGACAGCGGATACACCTCCTCAGGATTTGTTCTGGACCACATACCTGAAGGATGCCGAAGAAGAGGATAAATACCTCCCGAAAAGTTGGGAAGCGAATACGGGCAGCGTCTTGACCTTCGTGCGTGCCCCTTCAACTGTGATGGAGATGCTCACTGACCCTGGTCATTTAGACTGGTCTCTTCGCCGCAACTGTAGCGGCGTTCATCATAGAAAACTACAAATCATTATCCCCAGATTCGGGCGACCAAACTGTGGCGCTTCTTACCCAACTCCTCGCCGTAGCGGCGAATGCTTCGAACCATGCTCCAATTGATGCAGCACATGCCATTGCCGTTGTTGAGCCCTTCAAGGCGCCGCCTACAGCCGTTGTCGTGAACGTCCTATGGTTCTCCAGCCTGCTTATTGCGCTAATGTGCGCGCTACTATCTACTCTGATACAAGAGTGGTCGCGCGATTACGTTCGGGATATAAATCGGCGGCGCACTCTCGGCGAGAGTACGCGCAATCGTGCTTTCAATCACATCTACATCCGCCTCGGCGTAGACCGCTACGGAATGGACAGAGTTGTCTATTGGATCATAGTGTTGGTGCACTTGGCCGTCTTTCTCTTCATCGGGGGCCTCGCGGTGTTTTTATTTCCTATCAATGATGTTGTTGCCGGAACAACGACCGGCGTGCTCGGTTCTTTCTTGTTACTGTACCTCGCAGCGAGTGTCTCACCGCTCATCGATCCGAGCAGCCCTTATCGGACCCCCGCTACCTATCTATTTGCGGCGCTCTACTTTCCTTTCATGACGACTTTCAGATCCTTGTCTGATTGCACAGCACGCTCGTCTCTGAACGTGCAGTCGGGTATCGTATCTCAATTGGGCACGCCCGCAAACACGCGCAACACGCGCGCTTTTCGTGACCTCATCTCACGCACCGTTCCTAGCGGTGAGGGTCTTCTCCTTTCGCCTTCGCACTTCGCCTTCGCTTGGAACCGCACGAGCCGCCACATGTTGGATGATAACGCTGAACAGTTGTTCAGGGCATTGCACTCTATCATAGTTGATTGTGGTGAACAATCGGATATTGCGGCCGCATGCAGTGTGGCCGAGATACTTCGGGCGCGTAGCATATCAGGCCTCTTGGACTGTATTTGCACTGACGAGGCTTTGGCAACGAGTATATTAGAGCGAATATGGAAAATGACGCACGGTCGACTGAAGTTAGAGCCAGCTATCTTCAAGTTGGTGGGTCTTTTATCGTGGAGACTTTTGGCCTCGCAACAAAGCCAATCACCCGATGGCCGTCTCATAGTAGGAAATCACATCGCAGCGTGTCATCTTGATACCATCTTCGCCATTGCGACACTACACAGACGTCATGAGAGTTCTGCTCATAGATTGCAAGCCTTCCTATGCTTGGCGATCATACATCGCTCCTTCACGGAACTCTGTGTAATTGCGCATACACGAAAGCCATTTGCAGCTCTCGATCAGGCTGAGCTTCCCGATGCGGTTTTCAGCGATGGAAAACTGGACTTCTGGTCCCTCAGTGGACGGGATCTTGATCCCAGATATCTATTGCTCATCATGCAGTACCAGAGTCATAAAGCTATGGACAGCGATGACTTGTTCTCTGGCCCCAAACTGCTCGCATGGGCTTCTGGCAATTCTTGCTGGGTCCCTCTTCACGATGGCGACTGTTGCAGTTCCTGGAGAAGCATTCTTACGCCCACTGGTTGGGCTCACGATGGGCCATGTCTAATGTTAAGTCTGATCGCGGATTTTGTTGCAGCCTCAGAGGAAGACAGATCTGTGGCCCTGGATTCGGTTGAGCTCTTTAGTTGGATCTCCTCGATATATTGGGATAGTTCGCGTATTGTCGAGAACATTATAGAGCGACGCCCACCATCGGCCGACTTTATCGACATCATTTGCAAAGCAGGGCTCGAATACTGGATGCATCCCGAAAGCATACAAGTGGAGCCGATCAACAGTAGACTATTTGACTCGACATATCTTGATTGCCTGAGAGGTCTCATGAAGCTGGTGGATTGGACATCGATTCACGAGGCAATACTCAACGCTGACCAATCGAGTTCTCGGTCATTGCATGATCGTTCTGCAGAAAGCGTTGCTGAACCCGTGTACTCGGGTTACCAGTATTTCAATGGTCCATTCACCAACCTTCCAGAACAGGTTTCTACACTTCCTGAGCACACGAACGATGAAGTGCCACACTCATTGGATAATTTGGATACAGCAAAGGGTAGCAATGACGCAGAACTTGACGAGAGGCCCCGGGCTCACGATGTTTTCGACTTGTACGAAGTCTCTGTCGAGCCCGACACGGTTGGCGTAGAAGGCGAGAGCAACCAGAATTGCCCGGCGCGCTCAATCACACACGCCACATGCACTTCTCCGGCATGTGACGATAAGCCCCACGACACTGGAATAGATGAAGGCGTAGACAAACTAGATCCAGAGAACCTTGTATGAAGCAAGGATGATGGTAATCGTAGCTCAGCCTGAGTAAGATACATGAAGTACAATTACAGTCCTATGTATGTGGAGCAATGATGGAAAGATTATTCGATACGACAACCGATGGGAAACCGGAATATTTCACGAAGGGTTCGGATGATCCTCCTGAGTTCCCCGTCTATGCGCAGGACCTGGAGGCCACGCAAGTGGACGATTACTCCTCGGTACGGCAACGAAATTCGGCGGAGTTCGGAGATATCGAGACAGCATATGAGCGATAACTGATGGAGAGTGCTAGAGAACGGTTGGAGGAAGGATATGAGTTCTGCAACCGTCAAACGCCGATAGGACCCGTGCTCGTCTGACTCGGCGAAATTGAGGATTAGTTGCCGCAGGTTGATGCAGCTGACATGAGGGAGATGACCGTGCAAGTGCAGTCTCTCTAGACGAGGGAAGAATGCGACAGGCCGCCGTGATGGAACATATGGCACGCATCGTGAAGGTAGAGCATGAAGAATCATGGACAAAACCGCATCGCGTTGAATATCTTGAGGACTACAGAGTAGTGCATCCATCTCGGTGGTCGCGCCATTCACGTATATAGCGCCTGCCATAGGCTTGAACTGAATGAACAGCCCAGAACGCGATACCATGATCGCCTTGCCGCCTGATTCCGTGGCAGCCTGGGCGCACAACGAACAGGGGGCGCATCGAGAACGGTTATCGGAGGCAATTCTGCGAGAAATATGGTATGTTTGCTTCGGCACGAAGTTCACTGTAATGTATTGGACGTTGAGAGGAGAGAAGAACCAGATGATGACATTGCTTACTGCACTGTGCTTGATGCCATAGATAGCCAAAGAGGATGAGTAGAATGACTCGATGGTAACGTAGCATCGGGACCCTCTCTGGTTCATATAGGCGTGTTGAATAATACTGGAGCAGAGATGGCGTGAGGACAAAGCCTTCGGGTTGAGCGGCTTAAAGACAAGGTGTCGGTCCGAGTGTCTGAGGGCACACGTCTCCGTGCGGCACCATCGTCGCAGCATCCCTTCGCCTTTATACGTCCCCGGGGCATTGTCCTTGCCAGTAGAAGGGAGAGAATGGCGGCTGTAGCGGTAGAGAACCGTAGCTACCGTCGGTTGTCCATCCCGCAGAGTGCGGTTGTTGGCACAGCATTGGCATTCTTCTGGTCCTTATAACCGAGAGAAGAATGACCGGGGTTGTCTTAATCAGAAGCAGTTGCCTGTATAGGAGGCCTCCGTAGTTGCGCTGGACGAACAAGACAGAAGATGGTAGTCAGAGGTGAAGAAGGGGTGGCGCGCCTCGCGCGTGGGAGCGCGTGCTTGTCTTCAAGCGCCCGAGAAGCCCGCATGGTGCTTGTTGTCGTTGGACCGCCACGTTCTCGAGCTGCTGGCGGTTGTGCAGCTGGACCCGTGCTATATGAACACAGCCAGTCTTGGTCATAAGCTCGGCTACCTTGACAACACAAAAGACAGATGAAACGTCCAGCGCTGGACCTCAGAACCAGCAGACCATTCATCTTCGGGCTGCGGCTGATGCGCGAAGGTCGTCGGATATTGTCCTCGAGCGCGCGTTCTTCTGCTATAACCTTTGTGCTGTACAGCCTGTCTGCTATGATGCTTTGATGCGGAACGTATCAAGGCTGGAGCTGGACCCAGTCCTTGTTCGACTGACGTATAAAAGCAGACGATCGGTCGCGAGTTGTTACCGGCGGTCTTCCTCGCACCTTCCTACAATCGCCCGTCTGCCGACATCTCACACTCTCCCATGACTCATGTCCTCCGCGTCCTGCACTCATGCAGCTATCGTACAGATGCATATCCCGGAAGACCTTGACGCTGAGGCGCGCCATCTCCACCTTCCCGTTCCTCCCACAGGACCTGATCATGCGCCAAAAACAGGATATATCTCTCTTACAGAATGTTATCCATGCCCGCTTCATCGATAGGTCCATACCTTCATCAGGAAGACCAACCGAAGCGAAGGCTCTGCGTGAATACGCGCGACATCTACTGAATCCCACTGACAGGACATTGGCAGCGGGTGAACTCTGCGCATTCGCTCTAGCCATTCTCGTCGACATGATTCGCGGCTGGCATCCGCAAAAGCGATCCCAATGTCTGAGTATCGTCGATAAGGTACGAATCTCGCATACATCCGCTCCAGCTCAGATGCCGACATCTCCCTCACCAGCTATGCTCGGACCTAGGTCCTCTCACATCATGGTTCGAGCGCATGCGCGCTCCAGCGCGGCACAGGCTGGTGAGCACGATACCCGTATACGATCCTGAGCTCTTCACTGCAGCAGTCCCGATATGCCTCGTACCAAAAGCTCGCGATGCAAAGCCGGATATCGCTCTATCTCTGGTTCATGGGCTCACAGGCTACGACGACTTGACCGACGCTGAGCGGCTACAAGTCGAAAAGACTGAGCTTTCTTCGATTTCATCGCCGTGCGCGACGACGCTGGGCAAACGGGCTCAGTGGTTCTATGCCGCGAAGACTGCGTACCTAAGGGCACAACCCTCGACCAGGAAAGGCGGAACCGTGCCGACTATGCAAGACACCGAGGTCAAGTTTGATTCGCTTCTGTACAACCGCTCACCACAGAAGATCGTGAAGAGCCTCTCTACTGACCGTCAATCTCACGAGGATGTACCAGGGCTGATCTCAGTGATGACAGCAGACTCTCTGGCTCATGATCTGCGCGTCAAGAGACCTGTATGCTCCCTTAGACGGCTGGAAACTCACAGCATCGGCCTTGTTGTCAAGAACGCATCTTGCAAGGAGAGCGCAGTCGATCACAATACACCGGTCATCAACGTGCACTGGAAGGATGTTCTTGATGCGATTTGTGTCGAAGAACTCACACGGGTGGTAGATGACTTGCAAGCCTCTTCTGGCAAGGTTGGATCTCTCTTGCACTCATCTCTACACCCAAGCCCAAGTCTACCACCCGGAGAGACCCGCGACTGTGTGCATGACCCCCGAGGAATCTTGACGTGAGTGCATGCTTCCATCTGTGGCTCGTCATACTGACCCGACGTGCGTTCAGCTCATCGCTGTGGCCTACGACGAGCCAGAAGAACGCATTCTCTAGATTACGCCGAGGATATACTGAGAACACTTGTGCGAAAGCTCTTTGAATAGATGACCCTCTGACTGGACGCGTTAGGGAGAGAAAGCATGATGAAGAGTAAGTGACTGCACCGGCTACGCGCCGCTCCGCCTCGTGGATTCTTTCCACGACCGAACCGCGCCTGATGCGCGTTCTCTGCTTATATACGCCTTATCCTTAGCGTTGAAACTAATGATTGTACTATATATGAGACTTGTAATATGCAGTCCAAGTGAAAAGCATGCATAGTTTGTACATCGGAGAATAGCGAAGTTACATGATGCACAAACGTTCAGATCTCAGAGCCCAGAGGAACACCCTTCACCAGAAGGATACACGAAGTACGACACGCCCGAAGAACCCAAAGAAAGACAGCAGACGCTTCAGCATCACGGAGCGCTAGTAATACGATCATCAGAATGCGCGAGCGTACATAAGCAGTAAGCGACCCACCATCTAAACAACGATACACCCGTCGCCGTTCGAACTCTTCGTCGACTCGGCGTCAACAGGCGCGTCAATAATAGGCTTGTGCGCGACCGTGCAGCCTCCGCCATTAGAACTCTTGGTGCTCTCAGCGTCGACAGGTGTGTCCTCCGGGCGCGAGACGTCTGCGGCCGGGGCGATGATGGAGAGGATGGTGGTGAAGGCGTCCATTGGTGATGAAGGTGGTGAAGTGCGGAGGGTAGAGGGCGGGTAGCGCTGGAGGTAGCTCGTTTGCTAGAGCTCTCTCTGCGCAACTCAACCTCGGTTTTATACCTGAGTGCGTGCATATCCGGCGGCCTACGGCAGACGAAGAGAGGACATGGGCAGGGGCAACCGAGCAGCGGATGTAAAGCTCGCCCTGCACCGAACAATAATGCACCTCATCCGTATCCCCCGTTGTTTTTGTTCGCAAACGGCATATAGATATTCCATGTCCAACGGAGAGTCGGCGAGTACGGGATAGAGAGTCGAGGTTGCGGGATCCTCGTCCAGAACGCGAAGGTCTCAGACGAACAATGGCTCGCGTGTTAATTCCGTCCATTTGCCCGTCGGACGCCGCGGTCTGTCTCGGGATATGGGTATCTGCTACCGTACTTTGTTGGTCATCACGCATGGCGTAGCAACGCAACTGAGCCAACGCAGTCCTGCTACTCCCTCACTGAGCCGAAGCCGTCCGCCGCCAGTGTTGCATATCATAGCGCGACTTATCAACGGGCGCGGTCAATGACGACGTGTTGTATCAGTATCTCGTTGGCCTCTGACTACAGAGCAGGAGGCGGCGGCGGCGGGGCAGTGACGGGCGCAGGCCGAGGCTTGAACGCCTTCGAGCTCGTATTGCACGCTCGCGTCCTCATACACCGCGTCTTGAGTCACCCTTGCGTGCGCGTGCACGCGTCAAGACCTCCTTGAAGATCCTTTAAGAATTCAGAGTTGTGACTTGACAGCATAAGAGAAAGATAAAGATGCAGGGACTGCATGCGTCGGTCGTCGTCGTCGGGATCAAGTCGCGTCGGCCGTCGGGGCGCGACGTGACGCGACGCGTTTGTAGACTCGTGTGGACGCGTGTGGCACGCCCGAGAAGCCATCTCCTGTGGGATGGGATTTCGATGCACGATCTCTCGGCCACCGGACTGACTCTGCTCCTTCCCAGCCGCTCCTCTTCCTCCGGCTACCACCACTGCACATGCACACTGCTCTTCCTGACACCTCTGCAATGACAACGCCGCCGTCGCTGAAAGAACAGAGGTCGGCCTTGTATGACGGCCCAGACCTTTCACGTGAAAGCAAGACAGTCGCGATGCCGGACCGGAGAGTCTGGGGTACTTGAACTCGAGCGGCATCCTGCCTGAGCTCGAACCCGGGGTTTCTACATCTTTTTACTCCAACTTAAAGGTATGTCTGTTTATGCGTATCTGAAGCTGTGGGTATGAGAACGAGAAGGCTGAAGGAAAGAAGCAGGACGTCGGATGTCCGTCGCACTTCTCGCCCGCCGCCGCGTAGCCCGTCTCCCCCGCACCCCGCAGCCCCTCCTCGTGCGTTCATCCCTCCCACCACCACCATCCTAAACTGAATTCAAGATATAGCAGATGGTACAGAAGAAGAACAACTCGTCCAAAGCGGCGCCGGCCGTTCCGCCGGGCTACGTCGCCGACCCGAACCACGGGCCGATGCTCGCCTACCAAGCCTCGCTCCCCAAACTGCCCGTCCCGCCCTTATCCAGTACAATCTCCAAATACCTCGAGACTGTCCGCCCGCATCTTACCCAATCAGAGTACACCGCGACCGAGCGCGCCGCGCGCGAGTTCGAGGGGAGCGCGCTGGGGAGGGAGCTGCAGGCGCGGCTCGAGAGGCGGGCGGGCGAGGAGGGGCGGGAGAGCTGGCTTGCCGAGTGGTGGAACGACGCGGCGTATATGGCGTATAGGGACCCCGTGGTGGTCTTTGTTAGCTATTTCTACGTGCATGTTATGCAGGGCAATATGGGCCCTGCTAAGCGCGCGGCGCAGCTCGTAAAGGCCATGTTGCCGTTCAGAGCTCTCGTCGAAACGTGCGTGCATTCCCAACAACCATACTCCAGTCCAATATTGACTCGTTACTGCCTCGTAGTGAACAACTCGCGCCCGAGACCGTCAAAGGCGCCCCGCTCTGCATGGCCTCGTACAAATGGCTCTTCCACGCCTCCCGCTACCCCGTCAAGCCGGCCGACACAGCGACCAAGTTCGACCCCTCGACGCACGACCACGTCGTGTTTGTGCGCAAGAACCGCTTCTACGAGGTCTCGCTGAAAGGCGCGGACGGGAAGGAGGTCAGCGCGGCGGATCTCGAGGCGTACGTCCCTCTAACCGCGAATGTGCTCCTTGAAGTGATGACGCTGATTATCTGCTTCCGGTGTATAGACAGATACAAAGGATCATCGACGAGGCGGATAAAGCAGGCCTCGCACCGGCCATCGGCGCACTGACGAGCGAGAACCGCGACGTCTGGACAGACGTAAGCACCCAACACCTCTGAGTCTCTTCTACCCTTCCACTATAACCCATACACACCCGCAGGCTCGCGAACGCCTTCTCGCCGCATCCCCCTCAAACGCCGAAGCACTGAAACGCATCGAGAGCGCGCTCATCGTCGTCGCGCTCGACGATACGAAGCCCGAGAGCCGCGAGGCGCTCAGCTGGGCGTGCTGGGTCGGCAATGGGCGGAATAGGTGGTACGATAAACATCAGCGTACGTTTATTCTCTTTTATCTTGTCTCTATACGGCCTCGGGCTTGCTTCGGGGAGTCGTTCCCACATCTGCGCCGCGGCGCCTATGGCTTCCAACGGATGGATGGGTGGCACAACGGCTCGCGATAAGTACAGCTGGATCCCGCTCGCTTCGATGGACGGTCAATCCGTCGTCAGTGCATCATCCGAAATAGCCAGCATCCACCCATCCCGGTTCGATCTCGGAGTACGGAGATACCAACACTGACATCCGTCTCTCCAGTGATCGTCTTCGACAACGGCCGCTCCGGCTTCCTCGGCGAACACTCCTGCATGGACGGCACGCCCACCCTGCGCATGAACGAGTTCCTCCTCGCGTCCCTCGCAGCGCACAAGATCGACCTCTCGCCCTCTTCACCTTCATCGTCCCTGCCCCTGCCATCTGAGATCAAGCTAGTCTTGAACGAGGACGTGGAGAGGGACATTCAGACCGCCGAGAAGGATTTTGATGAGCTGGTGGGGAGGCACGATCTGGAGGTGTTGCAGTGGGATGCGTACGGGAAGGAGTGGATTAAGACGTTTAAGGTGTCGCCGGATGCGTGGGCGCAGATGGTGAAGCAGTTGGCGTTCTACAAGTTCAAGGTGCGCTCTCTTCACTCCAATCTTTTGAATGTTGTGCGGTGGACTGATGCGTGCGACGTGCAGGGCCGGCCGGCGGTCACGTACGAGAGCACGCAGACGAGGAAGTACCAGCTGGGCCGGACGGAGGTGACGCGCAGCGCGAGCAACGAGTCCAAAGCCTGGGTCGACAGCATGGTCGACCCCAGCGCCACCGTACGTCCCCCCTCCCCTCCCCCTTTCCCTTACTCCTCTCTCCCCTCCCAATCATCCCCTCACTCACACTACACAAACAGGACGCGCACCGCGCTCTCCTCTTCCGCCGCGCCACCGCGCGCCACTCCCAGTACTCCGCCTGGGCCGCGGACGGGCACGGCGTCGACCGGCACCTCTTCGGGCTGAAGAAGCTGCTGCAGGACGGCGAGGAGCTTCCGGCGATCTATACAGACCCGGCGTTCGCGCGGACGAGCCATTGGGAGCTGAGCACGAGCCAGCTGAGCTCGCGGTTTTTCGATGGGTGGGGGTATGGCGAAGGTGCGTGTTCCGTCGTCTATTGTGCTCTTGTTCCCTTTCTTCGCTTTTGTGGCAAAGTTTGGGATGGCCGGTCTCTGTGCAGAGTCGTTCGCCGTGATGTGGTGGGCGCATCGGCGTGATAGTGGAGGCATTGTTGTTGCATTGACTCGCCATCACACCGGGTCGTTCCATGCGTCCATGGCGGTCGACCAGTTCTACGCTCTTCGCACGACTGGCCACAAGCTCTGTCGCCAGATATGCTTTGCCTCTACATTCTCGTGCACAAACACTCCATCGATCGCAAACTCATTGACGAGTGCTGGCAATCGCCGCACATCTCTCTCCATGGAACATACGAAGAGCACCAGTATCCTCGGGTGCTTTGTCCGGGCGCTCGTCGCGAAATGCAACGCGGGGATGGAGAAGCAGAAGCGCGCATAGACGCCCATAGATGCTCGCGTCCAAACACTTCCTAGCGCCCTGCGGTCACTGCGCCTCAGGTCTCAGGGCCAATGCGCACACTTCCGTCGCGAGGCCGATGCGGGTCGGAACGCCCGGCGGTATTCTCGCCGGCGTGCTTCTCGCGCATCCTGCATCGCGCGCATCCTGCCGCGGTACCAAGCGCCCATCTTGGACGCGCATATCTGCCGTATTCGGTCACAGGCGGGAAGCCTGAGTTCACCGCTCCTCGTCTGCTTCTCAGCTTCTCCCGCC
>UWZB01000357.1:191945-225970 GCA_900536885.1 Peniophora sp. CBMAI 1063
CTCATCCCGCCATCTTCTCCCGCTCCGTCGATCTTCCGACAGCCCTTTGTGGAACGCGACACGTGGACAGTTCGCCCCTGCTGTGCACTGAGAAGGCACTATATAGCGTCGCGAACGCGGGTCATAGAATTAAAGCCCTCCATCCGTCCATCCACCCCGCCCCCGTCCATCTTGCCGCTCCCATCCACGATAGCGATTTTGAGATGGACGCCTCCAACTCTAACTCCAACACCAACTTGATCGGCGTCCCGGTGCGTCGAGCACGATATTCTCCAACGTCCCAGTTGCTGATGAGATCGAGCAGAACGCGAACATGGCCCCGCCGGCCGTCCCGACAACTGTTGCGCCCGCGCCGCCCTCGACCATTTCGTCCATCTCCGACATGTTCGACAACCTTTCCATTGCCCAGCAGCCCTCCGGCGATGGCGATGTGCCGATGGACACCAGCGGCCAAGGCGCCCCGGTCCCCGCGGGCGCTTTCACTGACTATCCTACTTCTGATTTCCGTCCTGGGGAAGCGACGGTGCCAGGTGCGTCCTTCGTTCATGAGATCGCCGAGGCCCATGCTGATGTAATCCGCCTAGCTTCGCGCCGCACCAACAACCACTCTTCGGGTAACGTGCGCAGCGCGCCATACCCCACCAACATCTCTCAGGCTGCCGCCCCGGGCGCAGTCCTGACATACAACCATTCTACATCGACCAGCGCCACCCACATGGGAGGTGCCCACGCAGGCGGCGCGGGCGGAGTAGCGCCGTCGCACATCAGTGCAGCGCCGGCTGCGGTTCACCGCGCCGCCGCGCGTCGTGCCCAGCGCTTCCAGCACATTTGCCCCGCTTGCGGCGTCTCGCTCGCCAGGGAGGACGGCTACAAGAGGCACGTGAAGCATTGCCAGGGGAGGAACGGTGGCAACTCGGGTCCGTCGTCGCGCCGTGGAGGAGGGCCCGGACGTGGATCTGGAGGCGCAGGGGCGGGACCGTCTTACTTGATGGCTTACTAGGGTGTTCTTCCTACTGTTCACGACAAGAACGATTGCTACAATTCGTATGGACTGAATTAGCTTGATTTCTCGCATGTAGAGCTCGTACACGGAACAGCTCACTTCTCATTTCCGAACTGTAAATCCCTACTCAACAAATGTAACCATGTTTCCCTCTGAGACCTGTTTGATCAGTGTGATAAAATCGTCTCGATCATCTTCGAACATGAAGTGGGCAATCGGTGACCATCATGTGTACTTGGAGGTGTGTGGCGGACTCGATGGTGGGATCGCGTTTGACGCGGACTCAGGGACATGCGGTTCGGACTGGTCTGAGCAAATACGATTTGGCATGCAGCAGATGGGATGGAAAGCAAAGGTAGGCCGGTCGTTAGATCCGCGGACAGGAGGTGAAAGTGAGAGGTAGGATATCGCGCGTACATCGAGAGATGAGGCTCACGCCTGGGAAACAGAACTTGTTCTCGCCATAGCACGTACAATGGACAGCGCTACTCTCGGATGCCTATATAATAAAAAAAATTGTGATCCCCAGTACTGGAGGCGGTTTCTCCAAACCGCTTTCAAACCGCCTAAAGTACCAATTTCCGTCCCGCCCAATATCTACGCGAATTTTTGCCCGGCGCTGCAGGTCTTGGCGGAGCTCAGTCGCGTTCGTGTCACGGGTCAGCGGCTAACGCGTCTCGAGGAAGGAGCGGGTTCGATTCCCGCTCTCAACGCAACTTCCCGCACCTGCACGCGCGGACTCCGGAGCTACGAAATAATCCAGGTATCTTGTATTCTTGCCGCCAACGTGTCTCTGAGCTCAAACCGCACTACGTATGACTTTCTAACAGGGTACAATGTGCAAAAGTGCGAAGTGTATGCAGCGACAACGCGATTTCACAGAGGGCACTCAGTAGTAGAGAACGACTGCAACGGACATCGTGTACCTTGACAGCTACTATCGATCATATGAACCGCTGGGCAGTAGTGGAGGGAAGGCTCATGAAGCTGGAGACCTTTTGAACAATTCTCAAGAGGGATAGTGTCCCAATAGTCAAATGAAGACTCCACGTGGGAGGTTTTTCGTCCGAACACCTCGAACGGCGACTTCTGGGCGATGTGGGATAAGTCGACGTATTCCATGGTGAGGTAGACTATGAGGTAGGTCACATCCGTGTCAAGCTGCTCTCCAAAACAGAACTCCTGTGGCAAGCCACCGCCATCGCCATAACCGATGGTCAGGGAGCCTTTCGCCGGGATAGATGGGTGGGCCTCACGATTGGCGCTACGGCGCGTCTTCGTCTCCATTCCTTCGCGGAACGAAGTTGTGCGGACAAATCATCTGAACCAGACCGTTCGAGCTACCGATTCGCCACTCTTTGGGCGCGGGTGTTTGTGCTCCATGTCCTGAGCATTCCATTGAGGAAAGTCATTGGAAAGAGCGATGCACCATAGGAACGCGAAACACACGAATATGAGGATAGGGTCTCCCGGCTGAATCCGTTCATCTGCAGCAAACGAAAGAATGCACGCTGTGATATGATGGCGAGTGGCCCGTTCGTTGAGGGGGTTCATGATGGGCGAAGAGGGTACAGCCAGGTTCTGTCGGAGATAGTTGTCCATGTCGCCGGCATCTGCGACCGCGCCACAGAGATCGGGTATGTCAGGACATTCGTACTTGTCGATGCCAATGATCAGGGCAAAGAATGCCGTGCGACTGCTATGCAGAGGTTAGGAAACGCGACATATCTGTGGGTATGGTCTCACATACGACTCCATAGCCTTGCAAACCTCCACACCTAGAAGTCTGTACACCTCCACGCGATAGCTGTTCCAGACAATAGTAGACGTCTTATGTCTAGACGTTTACAGGACAATGCAGGTAGGAGTGCGACTGTGCGAGGAGGCTGCGGTCGGATTGAATGCCGGGTAAGTCTTGCGCCAGGTTGAAGCAAGAGCGTCGATGAGATTGAGTTATCGTATGCATTAGGCCACGAGGTCATTTTGCATCGTAAACGCCTCCTATAAGGGCGATTGAGCACGGTAAACAAGTTGCATAAAAGAGTCCGCCCTCCTGCACCGAGACATGGTGGACAGAGGGAAAAGCGCTTGACGACGCTGCGGCGCCGAAAGTCGGGCGTACCGCCGTTCCCACGAAGTATATATCTCATGCGGTTCGGTTTGAATGCGCATCACCGCCCTCGCCTCCACCGTAGCCTTCAGTCATACTCTTAGTACTGTAAGACTCTCGACATACGTCATTAAGTGCGCTCGACTTCACGTTCCCGGGATCGGGCCGCAGGCTCAGTCCCCCAACTTCGTGCTTCTTGAAGTTCTTCCACCTGCATGATCTCCTGTGGATCACTGAGTTCATTCACGCAGCAGTCCGACAGCGAGAGAGGCAAAGTAGAAATAAGGCATGTACAGAAACAACAACAGATAACCCCGAACCAGATGAGCTATAGTGCGCGTACAATCGACATGTGAGCTACTACAGATCGTGTCGCAAAAGAGGATGAAAAGAGGGAGGGAGAGAGATGATACACAGTAAGATGATGACAAAGACGTACAGATACTAGAGTAACGTCCGTTCAAGAGTGTGAGGGAACAGTGTCGGCTACTATGTACAATTATCGTCGTGATCACGCCTTCAACGGGTCCTCGCTTTTGTCGAGCAGTCCCTCGGCCTTGACAGCGTCGGACGGCGCGTCGCCACCGGGCGTACTCGTCAACTGCTTCGGCGCCTCCGAAGACGCTGATGCATCACCGTTCGACAAGGGTGGCGGCGGAGCCTCGCCCTGCTTGCTACTGGAAGCACCCTCCCGATCAGCAGCAACCTCCGCGCGCGTCTTCTCCGCATCAGACAAGTCGATGACAGAGTCGAACGGTTCCTTGAACGCGTCCTCATCGTCCTCCGCTTCCTCGAAACGCAGCTCTGCATCGTCGCGTTCCAGCTCTTCGAGCTGCTCCTTCAAGCTCTTCGTCAGATCAGGAGGCGCCGCGCCGTCCAGACCCGACCCGGCATCTGCATGCGCGCCGTAGTAGTCGTCACCCTCCACATCCATATGCTCATCGTCGTCCTCCGAGTCGTTCTCTTCAAACATGAGCGTTCCGCCTTCGGAGATGATGCCCGTCCCGGGATGGAACGAGATCCCGCTCCCGCTCAACACGCGCGCGAGCCCGCCGAGCGGCTGACTGGAGAGATACCCTCCACCGCCCATCGCATCGCGATCGCGGCTTGCCGCCTCCCTACGCGCGCGGAAGCTCATCAACCTGTTGGTAGCGTAGATCTGCGGGAGCTGGTCCGGCGTGTTGAACCCGTAGTGGTTCTGCACACGGTCCTTGATCATGGCGTACCATTCGTCCTTGGTCTTGCCGTTCAAGAGCGCGACGATCATAGCGGTCATGTTGTCGCAGCCGATACCTGCGCCTGATGTGGTGTCCGGCGCGAGACAGAGCTCGCAGAGGTTTTCGCAGATCTCTGGGAGGGATTTGCCTTCGGATATCTGTAGCCGTACGATGTTGATGACTTGTTGAGAACTCAAGCAGTCCCAGATACCTGGGCATGATACTTAGCAAAGGGCATGACAGGTTGCTAGAACTGGGCATACCATCGCACGCGATAACAACAAACTCGTCGTCCTCAGTGATCTTGTGTTCAATGACATCCGGGTTCGCAGTGATGATCTGCGCTTCGGGAGCAATCGAGTAGTTCTTCTTGTACTCGAAGTCGCCCAGAGCGCGCGCTAACGCAAGGTTCCCGTTCACGCGACCAAACTCGATGTATCCACCAGCGTTAACGACGCGCGTCCGCTCAGCTTAGGCGAGTTTCAGACAAAGGTGTTCGCTAGTGAAGGCGGACTGAGAGAAAAGACACGGACTCTGATTCTGCGGCTTGTGATCGTAGCTGAGCGCTTTCGCCTCGCCCTTGACGCTCATCACGCTCCTCGAGTCACCTGCGTTTGCCTGTTCGGGAACTGTCAGCGCTGCCAATCAATAGATGCGCCCGGGGAGGAAGTGCGGCCGTCTAATCTGGGGTGGAGCAGATGCCAGATAAACATAGCTGACGGCATTGGGGTTCGTTCATCAGCCTGATGGCAGAAAGACAGCAGACGTGGCGGGTTCGAGAGGCGGGCAGGCAGTCCAGAAGTGATGGGGACGTACGCAGAATATCCTACCGTCTTTTGTGATAAGGGTCGCCACGGCGGTACAACCTGACGGCTCGCGAGTGTACGCGGGGTCTACAATTATAACATCAGATTGATTGTCAAGAAGAGACGCGAACTTCGGCGGAGACGGTGAACGCACCAGCAAGCATGTCCTCATCTGTGCCGAGAAAGGCGCGCCTCATCGCCTCTGACCAATCCTGATTGCGGTATGCCTCCTCCTTTACAAGACGTTTGTGGACATTCTGTCCCGCAAATCGCGCGACGGCGCCTCCTACAGAAACACGCGTACGATCAGCATCTAGCGCTCAGACACGCGTATCTCCACGCAATGCGTCAACGCGAATTCGAGTCACGCACCACCGTGGCCGTCATAGACAGCAAAGAAAGCGTTGCCATCGTCCGCATCCTCCCCCTCTCCGTCTTTAAGCTTCAATGCGGTCGTGTGCGCATCCTCCATAGCTGTAGACGTGACATCAGATCAGCTACCGTTCATATACACGCTCAGCTTCAAGCATGAGCTCTGCCATATGAGAAACCCTCAGGCCTCGTCCAGCACTCTGGCCAGTCAGAAATTACAGCGACCAGCCAGGTATGCAAAAGCGTCTGGGCATGTCTTCGTGTATGAGCGGCAATGGGCTACTCACTGATGCGCCATCCCTGCATCTCAGAAACTCCATAGATATACCGGAGGTCTTCGCCACTTTCACTGTGTTTGTCCGTTGCTACACACGCCCAGCATTAGATCACGAGTCCCTTTTGTCACAGTGAATAGCAAATAGCTCGCCTGGGTTGGATAGTGTTTGACCCTATAAACACGGACAAGTTCAGTCAACATGATGTAAAACGCCGCGATGGAGCACGCGGACAAAGTCGAACGTGATACGTACCATCGCTAGTTTATTTCACTCGGGTTGAAGATCGTATAGAACAAGAAGTCAAGGGAACGGGAGGGAAGAAGGGAGGGCAGCGGGTAGCGTGATGGGGGAACGAAGCAGGTCGTGTGTCGGTTCAAGAAGCGAAGCCAGCTTTCGCGAGCGATGTCGCGTACGCGCCGCCACGGCCGGCACATACGCCCCGGATCCTGGCGTGCGCGATCTTTGCATCCTACTATCCTTGGCTCTGATGGGTAGACGCATACTGGCGATCAGCTTCTTGCACTGCTCAAGGACGCTGATCCCAGCAAGGCTGGCTGAAAAATGAGCAGAAGAAAGTACGGAGCGCGCGCGAATTAAGCTATTTGCAGCTTTCCTAGCTCGGACTTGAGCTTGACCCTTGCCCCTGCCCTTCCGCGCAGGCTGGTCCATCCCGACGATCGCGATATAGATACATGTACTAAAGATACACGTGTAGCAATGTGGGTCCCAAGATGTGAGTACATGAATTAAAGCACCCCGCGCAACACGACCAGCTCGTTCTCGCACAAACACGCGATGGCGATCTTATCTCCGTCCCTGACTGACCCAACGCCTAACAGAGCTCCCGCACCGCCCCCTCCTACACGCAAGATTGCTTGTTTGGCGTGTTTCGCCCCGCGGGGCGCGTCCCGGTACACATACACGTTCCCGCCTCCAGTTTCGGTACCTCCTTCAAGCGCAAGAACACCTGAACCGGGGATATGGTGCACGAAGCGCGTGTCGCGTTTTGAGGCGAGTACGAACGCTAGCGCAGAGTAGGTGCTCGAGTGTGTCCATTCGGACGTCTCGCGCGTCGAGTGCGCGAAGAGCAGACCGTCGATGGTGTGCTTCGCCACCAGCGAGATTCCAGCGATCCCCGGAAGTGGTGTACTCAGTACAGTCACTTCCCCATCCATATCGCTCGCGGCCCACTCCGGCGCACATCCATCGGCCGCCTTTGCCCACGTCAAAGCCGTATCATTACCGACTGCCGTATCCGCCTCGTCGTCCCGCTCACCCTCCGCAAGACTCGGCACAGCACCTGGACCACCCCCCGCGGCGCCCGCGGTGAACTTCTCCATCGCCTCCCGGATCTCCGCTAACGCGGATGGATCCAGCGTCTCGGGTACCTCTGGCTGACCCGAGGTTGCATCGAAGACGGATGGCCATCGCGTCCCGCTATGTTGCTTTTCGATGTGTAGCGTTAAGAGTCCGAACTTGTCGTGGCCCTTCGCGTCCCATGTCCAGAGGCAGTTATCGGGCGATATACCGGCCCAGAGACGGGTCGTGGTATACTGCGGCGCAAGCTCCGTGTCGCGTACGCGCAGAGTCAAAGTCTGCGGTGAGAAGTTCACGGAGATGGCGTTGCTAGGCGTCGTAGCTGGAAGCGGAAAGGCCACCGTAACTTCCTCGTTATCCTGCGTCCAGGCATACGGCGGAGGGCGGTTGTCGTTTGATAGGGCATCGAGGTTCTCGCCTGCTCGCGGTATCGGAGCGGCTTCATCTGCAGATGGCTCTGCGTGTGTTGTGGCAGGAGCGTCCATGAGCTGGTAGCGAGCCGCACCAGCGAGAAGGAAGACACTTTCCGCTGCCTCATACGCAACGTAGAGCGGCGCATCCTGGCCTCGTAAACGCCATCTGACGTTCAAGATTCCCTCAGAGGAAGCGCTCGCCAGAGGAAGCTCCGCGCAAAAGACGTCGAAGTAAACTCGAGGTTGAGCAGATGTGGTGGAGATCGTGGACGCATCGTCGGCCGATTGACGGGAGGAAGAAGACAGGATCAATAGTGCCTGATCTTCCCCAGATTTGACAGCTGCATGGATTCGGAAAGGACTGCTTGAATGGGCCTCAGCTGGAAGCTCGAATGTTCCTCTGAGCGTAGACGGTGCACCAGATGTTGACGGCAAGTCCAAGAAATATAGTGTGCCGAAGCCATCCGCAACTGCAAGCAAGCCGCCGTTGAGAAAGGCTGCAGACGCGTACTCCTTCTGAGGTCTCGCAGCGCCATCCGTAAACATAGGCATCGACATCTCATGTAGCACGTTATACGTTGGTTGCAGATCTTCCTATACCATTACTTAGATGCCGTGCATACGGTCCGCAGAAGGCGAACTCACCCCAAATTCGACCAACACAACCTTCAACTCCCCATCCACATACACCGCTCTCCTCCCATCCGGACCAATACACAGATGATTATGTCTTATCCGGCTCTGGACTTCGTGAAACGAGAGCAATGAGCGACCCGAGACGGTTGCCTGGCGCGGGCGATGTGCCGAGTCAAGCACATGGCGGAACACATGCTCGGGCTCTTCGAGCGCGTCGAGCTTGTAGCCTTCGAATTTAGGGTTCAGGAGAGTGCGGTTTGGTCGTGTGGCGAACATGGATGTTCGGGCGAGGGGAGGTTTAGAACGTCATGGAAGCGCGGAACAGACTCGAGTCGCGGGTCAGCGTGCCACTTGACTTCACACCACGACCTCCTTGCTACCACACTCCCTTCCCTGGAGCTATTGCCTCGTGTTCGTACACTTAGTTTCCATTGTATCGTAACATTCCATGCAATCATAACGAGATACATGACATCGAAGCCCACACGCCCATTCATACACGGCCCAACTTCGACGTCTTCGTCTTTGCCCGCAGCTCAAGCGAGTACTTGCGCGGATTAGGTTGCGCGAAGATGCCTTCAATCTCTTCGAGCGTCAGACCCTTCGTCTCAACCATGAAGGCCCACAATACGATAACCTCGACGACGTCCCATACGAGGACTGATGCCTCGTCAGCACATAGTACGGATGTCAGAGCTGCGGGCGAACTCACAAATCACGTAGACTTTCCAGGTTATCTTCTCGAGTGCAATTGGTAGTCTGTCATATGAATGTGAGCATGCTTCGTCGACACAGGCCGTCCAACGTGAGCTACTCACGCGAATGTGTTGATCAGTCCGGCACATTGGGAGACGATATTCACCAACGCAAGTCCCTACATCCTGGTAAGATCGAGGGACAGATCAGCGATGCATCTGGACATGCCTTTGCACGCGTCTCGTAAGACAAGATCTCAGTAGCGTAAATGCCTTGCATGGGTGTCCAACCGAACTGCAAAGACGCCTCAACATCAGCCGTGACGGCACGGGCGTGAAGCCCATGAACACGCACCGAGTAGCAAACCATGAACAGGTAGATGAAGCTGATCCCAGCATTAGACCGAGTAGCATTGGAGGTGTCGCCGCTGAGGAGACCGGTGACGATGGCCAAGCATACGACGCAAGCGCACATGCAGCTCAGCAACAACCGACGCCTTCCTACGCGGTCGACGATAGCACTACCCTACACCCTCATTCAGCCTTCACACTCGCATGCATATAGCACTTGATCACCTACAGTCAATGCGCCAGCAGCGCTCGTGATGGAGTTGACGAACGTCAAAGTCAATTTCTTCGTCTGGTTCGTGATTCCGGCGTTGCCCAATAGCACCGGCAAGAAGTAAGTGATGAGGTTGTTTCCAGCGAGTTGTCCGAAAGAACCCATCATCATGATCGTGAAGCCGCGATAGCGATCCGCCTTTGTACGGAACAGAGGGCGGTAGTCCCACCAGTGTTCTGCAGTATGCTCGTGAGTACGAGGCACGAAATATATTGATGAGATGATGACGCACTGTCGGAGCCGCTAAGCTCAATCGTTTCTTCAATCTCGTCCATCTCAACGTCCACGAGTGGCGAATTCGGATCGTTTGTGCTCGAATGCAACTTGGCTAGCGTACGACGCGCCTTGTCAGATTTGCCGACGGTGTAGAGCCAACGCGGTCTGCATCATGTAATGAGTGATGCGATCAGTCCAATCAGCACGCGCGCACTCACGATTCGGGGCAGAGGAAGATGAAGAAGAGGTTGAGAGCGGCCGGGACCATCTGCACAAGCGGCGTGAGCACGTCTTATGCAGCGCATAGGGAAGACGAGACGGGCCTGGATGAACAGCGGTACCCTCCACGACCAGTCGTTCTCCCATTTCTGCGTGCCGACAAGGATACCGGTGGCAAGGATCTGTCCGACGTAGAAGCTAGAAAGCAATCAGTAATGCGCTAACCTTGAGCAATATAAGGCTGACAAAGAGTTGAGGAAGCCGAGGAAGAAGCCTCGAGACTTCGGCGGGGTGATCTCCGCAAGATAGGCCTTCGCGCCTGCTTGAGCCGTCGCTGTGCCCATACCAGTCATGAAGCGGCCGCCGATGAAGGCGCTCTTGTTCGTAGCTGTTGCAGTGATGATCGCGCCAGCGCTGAGAGTGCATCGATCAGTTATGTGTGTAATCGTGAAAAGAGGGAGCGCACATCGTGATGCTATTGCCAATAGCCATGGCCACGCGACGTCCAAACTTGTCGGGAAAGTACGCTGATACGAGGGTGCGGTGAGCTTGCATACACCGAATAGCCGATGATATACTCACAGGCAGGTAACGCAGCTCTATTGATCGCGCGTGAGGTCAATAGCGAGTGCATAGGCAGTACGAATCTAGCTCACGCAAAGGAACCGCTGTGAGTGGAAGATCGTCAGCTCCATAGACCTGGGTCCAGCGTGTGGCACCATGCTCACGCAGTGTAGATTCCGAAAACAACGCTTGTCGACTTTCCAGCACCTGTCATTCCGAAGTACTTCTGATACTGGTGTAAGGCGTTAACCGATCCCATAACCGTCCCGTCGAAGCCGTTATCTCCGGAGCAGCAACAAGCGCATAGCACGACCAGCCAAAACTAGCAATCTTGAGTCCAACTAGTGCACCCTCACACTGACTACCAACGCACCTGGAATGCACGAATAGTCCATGCCTGTACACCAGGATCGACTTCAAGCGCAGCGTCCAACCTTGCCTGCTTCTCCTCGGGATTTGCTGCCCGCGGAGCGCCCACCGCCGGAACCTCCTCGAGTATGCTCACGTCGGAGCCGTTCTTCTTCGGAAGATCACTGATGGGTTCAACATCCGTCATAGCGAAAGCAGAACAGATAGGCAGACGAGAACGACGCCAACCACTGTACCTGCGGACGGCAGGTGCTCTATATACTGACCGTGCCAAGGACGACCAAGACGATAAGACCGAGTAGCGCCCCAGGCTTCGTTTGATCGCAGGGTCTGCTGACGAAAAGCGAGCGCACAATGATGTGGACGATACAACTTCGAATCAGGAACGGTTCAGCACATGAGACCGATGGAGCAGGTCGGCGACTTCATCGGATATTCATCGCGTGTATAGATCGTACTAAATAACATGCGTGATATCCGTGACATGCGATGGAGATTTACCGATTGGGTTATGGGTCAGGCCAAGAGGGCGCTCGGGCGTGTAACGCAAGACGTACTCAGTCATTGAATGTAATCTTCGTCCCGGTTGGAGGTCGGATACCAGCGCTCTGCTGTTCCTTCAAACGCTTCTTTGCCTCCCACGAAGGGTGCAAGGGTTTCTCCTCCGCGGGCTTTTGTGTCCTTCGCGGCGGCAGAGGGCCGTTGGACTGTGGCACGCTGTGATACGGTTGTGGTGGTTGTTGGTGGCGCGGCACAACATCGCGTCTGGGCGGTCTGCCGGCGTTCGTCTGGGAGGGTCGAGCAGGCCGGGAGTCGCGCCCATTATCCCGCTGCCGAGGACCCTGCCGCTCACCAGCGCGCGGACGAGATCCATCGTGCCCTGGTGGAACGTCTCCGTCCTGACCTTTGTTAAGATGCTTCGCGCCCTTGCCGTACTTCTTCTCCCATATACTGCAGCCGTTGTATGAGAATCCAGTTATCCAATACACCGATATGAAAGGACGTACGCTCTCCGTGCCCTTTGACCACGGCGATTCTTGCGGACTGAGTCAGCAACTTTGGCCTCACTGTCGCTGAAGTCTGAGTCCGAGTCTCCGCGCGTGAAGCCGACGGCAAGCGATGGCAAAAACACAGATTCCGAAGGTTTGGACTTGTTCGAAGCCGTTGTGGTAGGCGGTGCAGGCGCGTCCGAAGACTCGCTCTCCGAATCGTCCTCGTCGTGATTGTTGACGACATTGCCGTCTTCGTCCACAGAACCAGACTCCCACCCATCGTCTGCGACATCCTGCTCGGCTTGTGCCTCCGGTAATTCGTCGCTCTCTTCTTCAGAGCCTTCATCTTCATCCGACTCATTATTACGGGTGACCGGCACAGAAGTGGGCTTCACTCTGGTGGCTACAGGCGTTGACTCCTTGGTGAGCTTCGCCACTTTGGTAGGCCGTTGAACGGACTCCGTAAGCCCATCCTCATCCTCGTTCTCGTTCTCGGTAGGCCCATCTCCGTCGGCGCTGGTCGCAGGCGGTGTAATTATCTTCCGTAAAGAGGATATGGTAGAGTTGATCTCAGCAGCGAGCGCTTTAGAGCTCAGAAGGCGGCTTTCAAGCTGAGCAGATAGACCAGAAGTTGTCGCCGGAGACGCTCGCTCGCGCTCGGCTTCGAACGCCGTCTGGAAGTCGGGATGTCGAGAGAGCACTTTGTCTTTCTTCAGTTTGTTGAAGAATGCTATGGCACCAAGACGTTCATGATCGGCTTCCTGCACATAGCCTTTAGTAGAATGCACGTAAGGAAGCTGTGCGAAACATACTTTCAGCTCTTTTAGTTGACTCTCGAGGTTGAGTAGATCTGTAGCATCTCCAGAAGGTCTGGTTCACAATGAGTTACGCGCTATTCCAGAGTAGAATGTCAAACGCACTTCGTTGTCTTCAACTTCTTCACAAGCTTCTGCGTCTCGAAAGTTTTGGCCTTCTTAGCGGCGTGTTTTGCCTGTTGTAGTCCATGATACTACAATACAGTCAGTAAGAGCAAGGTAGTATCTAGAGCTGGGCGTACGAGTTTTCCGGATATCTTTTGGTGCAGGTCTACCTATGGCTTGTTCTGTAAGGCGCTAACCTCGTACTGTGCCTAGAACACGCACCTGCACATCCTCCCTTTTCCTTTTAACACCCCTCTTCTTGTGCTCCAGTGACATTATCTACGTCTGAGTTGACCAAAGGTGACAGTCCGATGCGAGGGAGTTTGCTGAGAGAAGGGTGGGAGCGCGTTGATGGTGGTGGTGTGGCGCAAAAAGCGCTTGCGCCTGCTTGCGCTCGACTCGAGCGCAACACAACGCGTCTTGTCTTGCCACCGCGACGTTGAACGTGTCGAACATCCACTTAACCTCTTCCTCCTGTCACTCGCCATCATGGAAGAACCTTTGGAAAATGAGCTTCCCAGTCGATTTGAGAAGTTCGACCAGCTGGTCGAATATCAGGACGCCATCCTATCGTGGAAGTTCGAGGATGTCGTCGATGCAGAAACCCGGCAACAGCGGACCAAGGTCCTGCTCAACGTCGAGGAAATCGTGAGCATGACCAAGTCTCTGGTGTCTGGTAACGTTACGGAAGTTGCGTGTAGTTTCGACACTATCAGGAGCAGTCTTGGCTCCTTGATCCGCATTTGGAGGCTTTGGTTCTACCCGTCGTCTCCGGGTTGAAGGAAGAGATATCGCGTTGGATGAAGTCGGGCAGTACAGATGTTCCATATCACTCGACGTTGTCGGATTTCTCGTTTGTGTTGTATCAATACATCAAGTGCCGCGGGTATAAGATGATCGGTATGTCTCTGCGATACCCTTCACTAGACGAAGAACCGAACGCCTACAGTACGATTCTTTCCCCACGAGGTCAGCGACTTGACTATCATCGTTGATTTCATGAAGCGGTTGCAACCGGTCAAGGGCACCTGGTTATGGTCCCTACGATACACAAATCTTCTATGGCTGTCGCTTATCTGTATGCTTCCCTTCGACCTCGCGCAGTTCGACGAGGAGAGTGGCTCCGGGAGGACAGCGTCACTCATCGAAGAGATTGGAAAGAGAGGTCTTGGTCAATCAGGGCTGGAGCGCGATGGCGCTGCTTTACTCCTCTCCCGCCTTTATGCCAGGTCTGTCTGTCCCGTTCAGCACATTGGCACCTGCTGATAAACCCAGGAAGGATTGTGTAGACCGGATGGAGAACTTCGTCGCCTGGGCCCGGGATATAATTCTTGACGAAAAGTCCTTCTTCTCCGTAAGCTCTTCCCACTTTTGATGATGAATGGAGCTTAGCGAGCTCGACAGTCAATCGGCGCTCTACAAACTCTCACGGAGATGATGAAGACGGCGCCGGCAGAGGTCATCACACCACATGTCCCAACTGTTTTGGACTTGTGTCGCGTTACAGAAGCGGATACCGCGCTCATGTCCAACGCCGTTGTCCGCAAACTCAGGGTCAAGTTGATATCCCGCGTTGGTCTGCGTCTGCTCCCTCTACAACCACTATTCGCTCGACGCAAGGGTATGTTATGTGGGATATGTGCATCATGGTCAACGCTCACCGATGACTAGGAAAGGCTCTTACCGCTATTGAGGAACAGGCTTCAGTAGCTGTGGACGACGACTTCGACGTACCAGAAGACATCGAAGGCATTCTTGAGGACATCTTCCCAGCGATTCAAGATCGTGTACGTTCATACATGTGGTGCCTCGAGCTTGAATCTAAGGTCATTTTTAGGATACCGTCGTTCGTTGGTCGGCTGCCAAAGCAGTTGCGCGCATCGCGGAGCGCTTGCCCACTGAGTTCACCGAACAGATCGTCAACAACGTTCTTGGTCTCTTCGACATTCATACCGCAGGGCTCGAATCCATGGATGAGATGTCTGCAACCGCAGAGAGCACATGGCAAGGCGCCTGTCTCACAAGTGCGGAGATTGCTCGCAGAGGACTTGTACCTAGCCAAGAGCTCCCGACATTGGTTGAGTGGATGCTCAAGGTATGCTCCTCCGTCGGACACGGTCATCGCATCTGATGTGTCTGATAGGCGCTGTCGTTTGACATCCGGAAAGGCGCCCATTCGGTTGGCTCAAGCGTTCGCGACGCTGCTTCGTACGTGCTGTGGTCGCTTGCTCGAGCGTACGAGCCAAAGGCCCTGGAACCCTTCTCCGAGGACCTGTCGAGGAAGCTCGTCACAGTCTCCTGCTTTGATCGCGAAGTCCATATACGACGTGCAGCCAGCGCTACTTTCCAGGAGCATGTTGGACGCACAGTGAGTCGCTCAAGGGCTTCAGCCGCATCATCACTGATCTCGTCCTAGAGTCTGTTCACCGACGGGATTGACATCCTTCGCAAGACCGACTTCTTTGTTGTGGGTGTCAGGCGCAACGCATATCTGATATCCGCTCCTCAAGTGGCTGAGTACGTAACATCACAGCACCGTTGAGCTCCTACTGATCCGTAACAGACACGACTTCTACCGGCCTGCTCTCCTCGACCAGCTGCTTTCGGTGACATTGAGACACTGGGACGTGTCGGTCAGGGAGCTAGGAGCACAATCCTTGCGGCGAATCTGCGAGGTAGACTTGCTCAAGCTTGGCCCGGAATGCGCCGTACGAGTGGTATGTCTCCGTTTCTCTTTGGCGGAGCTATCATTGAGAGGACTATCGCTATAGAGAACACTGCTCAATAGAGCGGATACCACGGACATACATGGTGCACTTCTCGCGCTCACAGAACTCGCTACTGCCTTCCGTGATGCGGCAGCGAGTGATGATCTCGAAGCTCGTCGACAAGAGGTGAATGCATACACGATCACTCCGTGGTCCCGTTTTCTCACGCTCAAACCAGATCTTCAGTTACTTGGCGGACGTGCCCGTCGAGATCGTACAGTCTTCCAGAAACGAACTCGTCACAGCAGCTGCATGCATGCTCATAGCTGCCAGCATCTCTCGCGCTGAGATCGATCTGGATACCAAGTCATCCGTTCCGCACTGGCGCAAGATCCTTGATAGCGGGCTCAAGCACCGGAACTCAACTGTACAAGAGGCCGCTGCGTCTGCCATGGCACGGGTCAGCGCTCTGGTAGACTGCTCAAGTATTGTGCAACGATTCATCAAGGATTTCCGTGCGGGTACTCCGTCAATGCAGCAAAGCCTGGCCAGGCTTCTCGGCGTCTTGGACTACGATGCATACTCCCACGCTCTTCCTGAGGCCATCAACTGCCTATTGGAGAGTGTCGACAAGAAGTCCCGTCTGCGCATGGCAAACGTCGAGGCTCGCCGCAACTGCATGACCTCGATCATTCAGATCGTAGCGACTATAGCACCAAGTTTATCATCTCGTGCGTTGCTCCATTCGATCACCTGACTTGTACTGACCACGAAGAACAGACATATCTGCCGAACAGTCCGTCGCTCTACTTGAAGCATTGATCACTGGCTTAGACGACTACACTGTCGACGAACGCGGCGACGTCGGGTCTTGGGTGCGCATGGCTAGCCTCCAAAGCATCGTCGGCTTCCTCTCGATCATGTTTGAACACGCGCAATCTCTTCCAGACTTGGCGGCGTACCTTCCTCCAGACCGATTCCATATCGCAGTTGCAGGACTACTCAAGCAAGGCGTCGAAAGGCTGGACGTCGTTCGCCAGACTGCAGGGGAATGTCTGGGACGACTCATGCGTGCGCCATCGCCTAGCGTTGAGGACCCTCATCGCTGGCGAGTTCATGGTGATGCTTTATTACGAGAGCTATTCTTCACGTATGAAGCTTTCGCACTTAGCTACCGCTTGTGCCAACATGCTCTTAGTGACGCAGACACATCGGGGTGGCAAGATAGCTCGTGGCTTTTCCCGCGCGCCGTACGTCTACTGGAGATCAAAGAGTACTGGAGCTCAGTCCTTAGTGGATTGCTACTCAGCGTTAGCAGTAGGACCGACAGCACAGTGCGTATACTAATCGCGCATCATTGCACGTACTGACGGCAACCTGACAGCAACGGCCTGTCTCCGCGAGTCTGGTGAACTACGTGCGGGGACTTCCCGTCAGTTCGGACGACGAGGGAGCTCTAGATGCCCGCTCCTTGGTGGCATCGCTCATCGCTCATGCCCGCACGAACTTGGCGTCCAATAGCGTCGTTATACCGGTCCTTCAGCTGTTCAATGTTCTTCTGGAAGCCGACGCACTCGATTCTCTCGCAGAAGACGATGCCGGGGTAGAGACGTTGACGTCGCTACTGAACATTGTTTCGCGCGGCGTGGACAAGCTCAAGAACGTGCAGAGAATCCTGGCGTGTATGCGGACGTATGTGTTTAGTTCCTCTGGGCCAACTGATGTTGATGCTTTCGCAGAACGATCAACCTTCTTGCCATTCCTCGCTTGTACGAGAGCGCCGTGACTCGCCTACCTGAGTTCCTAGCACACGCCTTCCCGAAGGTTCGCGCCGACGCGGCGGAGTACCTTTACCTACTTCTGCAGAGTCGTGATCTCGATAGGGAGACCGACGATGTTGAAGAGATACTGCTAGAGACAGAATGGTATGCTCTGTCCACTTGATCTTCATGCAGCTCGTATCTGATATGATCGCTCAGGCTCTCTGTTGATGGTAAGGAGATAGCTGCAGACATAGTGGAAAAGCTTGCATGAACATAGTACAAATGATTCTATACTAGTATGACCGCCGTCGAGCGCCTCCTTGTATATCCATCAATCAGATACCGGATTTGGACATCCGTGCTGATGCGATCACCGTCGCTAGCACGTTGCTCGCAACTGATGCGGTCCAAGCCCACCTGTTATCTCTGCCAAAACCCGTCACCATCATCCGGAAAGGTTGCCAGTCCCTCACGGTACAGTATGCTGCTCCTCATGACATGCATCGTCCACGAGGCAGTTCTTGACGAGTCATTTCATCAGACGTATAAGTACGCATCATGTCCGGAAAGGCACAGTGGGTTGCACCTCCCGATTCGCACTACTACGCGCCATTCGGCGGTTGGAAGGGATTCATGCGCTCTTATGGGCTGAAGACATGGGATGACGACGATATATACGAGGGAAAGCAGATTCTGCAGGGCATGAAGGACGGTGACAAGTATGCTTGGGAGGAAGAGCAGAAGGAGAAGGCCGCTGCGGCTCGGAAGTAGCAGGCATGCTAACGATCAAGTGAGTGCCCGAATGTTGTGATTCCTCGCAATATATGAGCTGATTAGGCGTCAAATGTAGTACCGGTGCGAAGTGTGTACAAAAGAATGTACGCTATAGTGATTGTGGCATTCGCAATGTGAAGATGATAGCATGGAGCAAAGCAAAGGTGAACGATAGTGGTGTGGGGTACGATGCCGCGGTAATCCAATATAACATGTCCATGAAGCCAGAAATCCTCGAAAAAACCAAAAACGAGAGACTATGTGCGAACAATCCGAGTCCTACTGAGCGGCGGCGGCCTCCGCTTCCCTCCGCGCCTGCCGCTTCAGATCACTCTTCCACGTACAGATCCCCCCATCATTCCGCAACCCCAACTCCCGATCCTTCTGCGCTCTCCCAACCTTCTCAATCTCCAAGTTGATCGCCCAGCACCATAGATCGCGCTCGACCTTGCTTCGTGCACGGAAGACCATGGTGCGGCGATTGGCGCCAAGTGTTGGCGTCGCGGCCTTGCCCTCCCCCATTCCAGCGCCAAAGGAGTGCGGGTAGTATAGCAGCATGAAGAGCGTGTCTTCTTCGCGCTCTTCCGCTTCGAGTCCGTCGCGATACCGGCGCGCAGTGATAGGCGCGTTGGGCTTGAACTGCCCTGATGGTAGTGATTGTGCGGCGAAAAGACCGGAGACGGCGTAGGCGTCGAGAAGGCTGATCGTCTCGTTGCGCCGTGGATGGAATGCCGACTGGGAGCGGATGTTGAACTGCACGAGGTGACCTGAGACGATGAATAACTGTACGAGCCTGCGTAGTAACGTGTCAGTGCGTAGTTCAGCAACCTAAGATGCCACGAGAGACGTACCTGTACTTTCCCCGGATACCCGGACGCATGTAGATCCGCCCTGTCTTCGTGACCGGCCGACAGCCCTCATAGACACACCAATTGTACAGCGAGCTGAGGTACGGCAGGACCATAGCGGGGTTCGTGTCCGGTTCAGGCGCGTCGTCATTGTACTGCTTGATATGCGGCGTGATCCGCGGTTTGCCCGTCGCATAGTGCACCACGTCCATCTCCTGCCGCGCATCGACCAGGTGGCGCAGACGCCAATACCGCACAAGCACGCGCAAACGCTCGATCCACTCGATGGCGTTCTTCGCGCTGTGCGCTTCGAAGCGGATGACCTTGCCGTTCTTCATGACGAGCTCGAAGCAGCGCCGCATGCGTCCGTGTGCGCGATCGCCTCCCCGCTGCGACAGCCCTTGCTCGCCGCCCACGTCCGCGCCGTCATCTTCGTCGCGGTCTAGGGGAGCGAGCAGCACCTCGTCAGCAGCGGGCAACTCTGCAGCAGCGACATCGACATCCTCATGCGCAGAGGGTACTAGAACAGACGCCCTGCGGATCATGAGCACAGCGCGAAGGTCCGTCACACCGCGCGCGTAAGAGATCTGGTGTCCTCCGCGGACAACTTCCTCGGCCCGAAGCGCATCGCTCAGGGTGTCTTCGCCTTCCTTGATTGGAAAGGGAATCGTCCCAGGCGGGTGTGGCGGACTGGCGCGTGATGGGAGGATGGTGAAGAGCAGACCGTTGTGCACCGTGAGATAGACGGCCTGTAACTGGCGACTCAACGGTCGCACACGCGAGACGTAGCCTTCGATGGGCGGCGGTTCCAGTAGTCGCGAGCCATCTTCTAAGTGCAAGTACGACGGGAAATGTTCGCCGACGCGGACTTCGAGGTGGACGGGCTTTCCGGGCTGAACCAAGATCAACATCAGGGCTACAGACATGGGCAATGTAGCCGTACCTGTACAAGGGCAAGACCGGCGAGCACGGCCCACTCCCTTTGTTTCCCCTCGAGGTCTTTCGACCACCACACCCAGTCTAGCATGGTCCCGTGGCGCCACGAAAGACCAAGTTGTGCGCCTTCAGCAAGCCGACTCTCAAGGATGAAGTTCCAGTCCGGCAAAGACCGTAGCGTTTGGCGGCAGAGCTTGATCAGGTTGTCGTGGCTGAACACGGCGACGTCACGTTCGTCATCGAGACTCGGGACGTCCACTTTCATGGCGATGTCCATGACGGGAGAACGGACTTCGATATAGGGGGGAAGCTGGCCGCCTAGGCTGCGCCTATAAGACCATATCAGCACATGTCCGACGAGAAGCGCGCAAAGGTATCACATACCACAGATGCCATACCCAATCTACGGCGCGGGTCCGTATCTTGTGTTTGAAAACGAATATGCAGGGGTCGTTCGTGCGATAAAAAGGTACTGATGTCCGCAAGCCTTCCTTTGAGCCGATGGCCTTGGTAGCAATAGAGAACGACATGTCGTTGAACGAGTATAACATTAGTTTGGGTTTAGGGTCCAAGAGGGGTATCACGTAGGCGAGACGCTTGTGACCGAGCATGCGCTCCCTGAAAGGTATATGCTACGCTGGTCAGAAACTGAAAACCGGAAGAGGTAGAAGATGGAGACATACCCAGTTGGCGTAGAGTTCGATTTGCCGTTTCCTCCACACAACCATGAATTCATCCCACTCGCGCGACTCGAGGTGCTGAGCCGTACGGTTCGCCTCCTCATCGAAGGCATCTGCGGTAGAGGGGTCTTCTGCAAAGCTGACGCGCACAAGCATTCGATCTAATAGCTGTCAGGATCAAGAATGGAAGCCGGGCGTGAGGGAACCCACCTCGCATGATGACACCGTCTTCCTCGGACTCGACGGGCGCCCGCAGCACGTCTGGCGCACCAGCAGCCTGTGACATCTGCGCTGCAGCAGCACTGGTCTGCGGTAACTCGTCGCCTGTCCGATTCAAGACTTCGGCAGGAGGAGCAGGCGAGCTCGGGGCGATCTGGCGAGGGCTGGTCTGTATTCGGACCTTAAGCCGCTTCTTCGCTTCCGTCTTGTGGGTAGTACGGAGAATGCCATCACTTTGTGCCCTGGGCGTCTCCGGAGGTATGGGCACAGATTTGGGTATGTTCAGATCCGTTCGTGCATAGGTGGTATACTGTGGCTCGAGAATGGGTGAAGTGGCGAGTAAACCGGAGTTGGAAGAATGGGCGCCAGAGTCTTCGTCGATGGTGACCTCGGGTATAAAGTCGGATATAGGTTCTGGAGATGACGTGCGGCGTATTGCCATAGAAGAAGACTCTGCCGCCGGTTGACTGACAGGATCCAAGGTGCCGGTGCTGAAGTCAGACCGGGCAGTCATGAAAGTGTCGCCAGTGTCCTGAGATACCGCAGACGGTCGATGCGTTTGTTTCCGAGTGGTCGAAGAGGCAATAGAGACAGAGGCCGCAGAGCTAGCCTTGCTCCGCCGAGAGCGCACCTCGCTCACGCTGGGAAGTTCGGTGTCGAGGACATTGACTCCAGCGAACTCGCCGACCTCGAAAGATTCGCCGACCCAGGTCACGCCGCTGGTAGCGCCTTTGGATCCCCTCCTCGGGCGCAGTGCCTGTCCCCACTCGCTGTCCTTCCATCGCCGCACCATCTCCTTTCGCACCGAGCGCTCCGTCTCCACGCCCCACTCCTCTTCCTTCCCTCCCCGGCTGAGAAAGTACCGAAACGCGTAACTCGACAGCGCATCACGGACACCCCCGTCGCTCTCGTCGTCGCTGTCGACGCTGCTGCTGTCGCTGTCCGGTGTACTCGGTCGAAACCATGGGTGTCTGCCTTTGGTTTTCGACCGTTCATGAGTTTCGGTAATGGCGTGTTGGGGCATAGGCCCAATGAAGTAGCGGCGCAGATAATGGTGGTCATCGGTGTGGTGGGTCGGTTGCAGCGAAGGTTCGTGTCGTAGAGGCGCAGGAGAGCTCGAGCTTGCAGCCTGCATGAACGTGGTGGATGAGAGGCAAAATGTTGCGGCTTTCACCAGGCTGTGGACGACGTCAACAGGTACCCCTATTCTCCATCAAACGTAGCTGATCCGGTCTCACACCCCATGTGTGGCGCTTCTTCCGAGACCACGAGTTACGAACCGACGTTTCCATGTAGGAGCAGTTACCGTTTGACGCTTCCGAGACCAGAGGATGGGTCCGAGTTCTAGTATACAGAGGCCATATCATCCAACACTAGGATATCCAAGGAAACAAAGAATGAAGCTATCAGTCAAGCCATAGTCCAGTATGCGTGCAGAACCCAATCTCTAAGCACACAACGTCCCCAGCTCATTGACAAGATCCCTCACGTCCTTCTTCTTAACCACATCTCCCTTGACAACCCCCTGCACCACCTCTCCAACACCCAGAACCTCACACAGCCCCTTGACCTCCTCGACATCCGGAGCCAACCTAACAAGCAGCGCCGCGCTCGCCGCAAGCCGATGTACGACGTCCTCGCTCTCGCTCTCAGATCTGATCCCCTCAACAAGCGCACTAAGCAGCTCGAGATCCCATTCACCGTCCTCGTCGCCTTCGCCCGCTCCGTCTGCGGGTGAGCTCTGCCCCCGTACGCGCGCTACACGCCCGCGCTGGACCCATGCAGCGGCGTTAAACGCTGCGCTGGCGGCTGCAGAGCGAACGAGTCTGTCGGAATGAAGTACGCTTCGCACGAGCAAGTGCAATACAGCCTGCTTCGCCGCCGCATTTGTCCTGAGCAGTGCTCTGGTCTCTGATCCCCCGAGCGCGTTCGCGAGCAGCCGCAGGAGCGTGAGAAGCGTGGCGCGTGGCGGTTCGTCGGCCGCAGCTTCGACGCGCGAGAGGAGTGCGATGAAGGCATGTTGTGTGGATGTAGCGATGGAGGTGTCGAGGATGGCTACGCGCCAGATGTCCAGGAGAGGAAAGAGCTCGGCGGGTGAAAGGCCAGAGGAGAGCGAGCCTGTCGCGCGTGCAAAAGCGGTCGCCACAGTGGGTGGTGCTGATGGGCGAGGCTCCTTGGATAGCCATGGGAGGACGGTCGCTTTCAACTCCGTCGTCGTGGAAGATAACTCCGGCTTTGAGGCGATGAAGGACTCGAGCTTCGTCATCACAGCGCCCAGATTCGGTATCTGCGCGAAGAGGATGGGCGAAAGCGACACCTTCTCGACGGCCGGGAGAGACAGCTTGGTGTGCGGATGGGGTGGGAACGCCTCGTACAAGAGGAGGTCGATCTGCGTGCGTAGTTCGGGCCCGTTGATGCCCTTGAGCTCGCCGCGCTTCTGTCCGTCGAGGAAGAATATGAACGTAGGCGTCGCGCGAACGGAGTACTCCGACGCAACCGCCTGAGAGGAAAGCACGCCAAGGTCGACTTTCACAAAGGCAATCTTGCCCTTGCTTCCTCCAGCGCCGCTCGCGCCTGCACCGGAAGTCTTCTCCCGCGCGAGCTCCTCGAATACGGGTGCGATAACGCGACATGGCCCGCAAGTCGCACTTGTGAAGAACGCGACGGACACCCGGTGACTGGCGAGGATATTGTGGAAGCTTGCCGGGTTGCTGGCGATTTGTATGGGCGCAGCGACGGTCTGGGTGCTGGGTGTGCTCGTTCCTGAGGGCGAAGACGCCGCTCTCTGGGCTACAGCCTGCAAGAGAGATGCTGCAAGCGCCGGGTTCTGAGTCGCCGCGGCGGCCGCGGGCGGCAGTTGCGGTGCAGGTGCGGGACTGGGTGCAGCTCCTGGGACTGGGCGGCGGAACATCGAGTCGATGGTTGGCCTGAGTGCAGCGCCGAATGGGGTGCTGAGGAAATCGCTAGGAAGGTCCTTGATGTAGCTCGGTATGGAGTTTCCAGTCAGGAAGCCGACAGCATCGTTGGTGAACGAGTTGCAGTTGAAGTCGAGAAGGTGGTATTTGTCAGCGGTATAGTGTTCGCGCATTTCGTCTAGATATTCGTTCCACGTCTGCTCGTCTATCGCTGTAGTGCCCATGTCCTCTATATTGAGCGGTCGACCGTGGTGTGATTGGCCTGGCAGTGTTGTCATGATACCCTGGCCGTAGAACACTTCCTTCCCAAAGACGACTACGGATGTGTGCCTATATCATACAACATGTCAGAAGGTCCGTTCAGCTTGATGGAAAGGTTCAGACAGCGCACCATATGCCGTCGATCTGTCGACCAGTCAACTGGCGCGACATGGCGCGAGCGAGCCCATTGCTCAGGTCGTACACATAGAGTTGCACAGTGGCCATTCCCCAGAGCCTAGCAGACAGACGTCTATTCTGTAGTCACAGTGCGCGGTAGTGGAGGGTATAGATGAGAGACAGAGACAAGAAGCAGAGTTAGAGACATCATGATTGTGGAATGAGGACGAACTTGCGCGAACGGCCGCGCGTCCTTGGAGTGACAGTGAGCGGCGTCAGGCACAGCTTCGGGGTTGCTTCGGCGCCCACAAGCGCCTCCACTGTGCGCCGCCGCGACGCGACGCGACTTGCACGACGACTTCCAAGTACTCAGAGTACGGGTGGAGGTCAATGTTCCGCACTTTCGACCAAAGCGCCAGTGATGATGCTGGGCATAAAACGTGGGCGGAGAGGAATACGCGCGTGACCGAAGTACACGGGACACTTATTGCGACTTTCATACCGTACGTTGTTCTGCACTTGACGTCCTGAAATGGTTGAGCTAACGTCCACCGAAGTGCTCTATTATGCTCACCCCATCTACCTCTTTACAAATAAATCTACTTCGAATCGTCCCCTGCTTGGCGCCTGGCGCGTAACTCGCGACGTGTTTCGCAAACCTACCGCGGCTCACGACAAGGCGATGGCATGGCAGTAGGCACCTGGCAGCATCAACACGGATGATGACTGTGCCGATATATTGAGGTCTGTAGGACGGCGAGGTTGCCCGACCGTGTACTGGTGGTCGTGTTAAGGTGCAGGCTCAGGTTCGGGGTTTTGGTGGGAACGTACATTCGCCAATGGTTGCTCATGCAACATCGCATCTGACCTGCGCGGATTGAACATCTCACACGGTATGCCGCGCCCTGCTGGTGGCATGCAGGTAAGGGATGCGTGCTCCTACGTTCGAGACTTCCTTGCGACACGCATGTTGCGTGCTAGAGTGCTTCTCAAGAGCTGGAAGCTTCACCTCGGCTATCCCTATCTCGAGAGATGGGGTACGTGGGGTGTGATGTTTGCGTGCCCTCTGGCCCTGATCTTTCAGATGGCCTCCTATGTCAACATAGGAGCTGTTTTGCGGACGTTTGCGTGCCCCTCGGATTGGACGGGAATAACAACAGCCCTCTATCAGGATGCCGAGGCGTTGCCCTCGAACTATTCAAAGTACGGTAACCCTTGCCCTGCTCTTTGACGCATCGCAGTTTGCAGCAAGGCGAGCGATGTCTGTCAAAACGACATTCGCTCGGCAGCTCATCATCACTCTTTCCCCGCCCCCTGCATCCACTTAGGCCTATCTTTCTAGCTTTTATCACCGTCATGTCCCCTGATTATGTGACGAAGGACGAGAATCTGGACGACTACATCTGGCAGACGTACCTCGATGCTTCCAAAGACGAAGACAAAGCTCGGCCGAAAAACTGGGAAGGCAGCACGAATGGGATACTGACATTCGTACGTACTTCATTGCTCGACATTAAGTTTAGATACTGACCAAGGTGACAGACCGGTCTATTCGCAGCTACTGTTGCGGCGTTCATTGTCGAAAGTTACCCCCTACTATCTCCTGACTCCAGCGACAGAACGAACGCCCTCCTAGAGCAGCTCTTTGTTGCCATTTCGAATATGTCCTCGAACCACCCTGTGTTTGTTCCGGCCCCAGAGCCTTTCTCAGCGCCGTTCGCAGCCGTTGTCATCAACGTCTTCTGGTTTTGGAGTTTGCTCATCGCGCTCATGTGCGCGTTGCTCTCCACTCTCGTCCAAGAATGGTCCCGTGCATACGTGCAGGATATCAGTGGTCGCAAGATCCTTCACGAGGACTTACGAAGCCGTGCAATCGACCATGTCTTCATACGCATGGGCGTGAACCGCTACGGGATGGACCAATTCGTCTCTTGGATCGTCGCACTCGTGCACCTCTCTGTCTGCCTGTTTGTTTGTGGTCTTGTGGTCTTTTTGTTCAGCATCAACTCGACTGTCGCGGGAATGTCCACTGGCCTACTTGGGACATTCTTTCTCACGTATTGCGTCGGAAGCTTGCTCTCCGTCTTGGATCCAAGCTGTCCTTATAAAACGCCAGCCTCCTACGTGTTGGCCACCATCCAGTGGATCATACATCGACTCAGATCTGCTGCAAAAGACCGGCGGCATAAAAACCGTATGGGGTCTAGTGGCGACGAATATAACCTTGATGACATCGTCACAAGACGTCATGCCGGCGTCCGGAAGAACTTGACTGATCATCAATTCGTATTTCTGTGGGTCAATACCTACGCTCATATTCCACGGGAACAGTTCGGCAACCTTGTCAAAGGACTCGTGGGGTTCGTCAAGTCTCAAGGGAGTCCTATATCCTTCTTAAGCCACCTAGGCGCAGACGAAAGGCTCATGCATAGCTTGAGCTGGTACCTGCGGGAGATATACACCTCCATAACATCGAATCCGGAACCCTTGCATCTACAACTTGATACAGATGTCTTCGAACTCGTGGTGTTACTGTCAGAAGGGATGTTTGTTGTTGAAGTGTCGCATCACGGCGAGGATATCGATGAGGACATTTGCACTTGCTCGTTTCTTCTAGACGCCATTGGTGAGATCTCACGAATAGCCGATGTTCGCGGACCGTCTCAACTCTTGGCACGAGTTTGTCTCGCCCGCGTACGGTGGTCCTTGCTCAAGTTGTGCTATACAGCATTCGAGAAGAAGATGCCAACCGTTGGTTCTGGAGAAGTACCTCATTTCATTCGTCATACGTCTCGCTACGGTTTCCGACTTAATGGCCGCCATCCTATCGGCGTCTTATTGGCGACGATTACTGGGTACTATGACGGCAATAGGTGGACACACAGGGATACATCTTCGCTGCTACCTCTGCACGATGACGCTTGCTGCACTGATTGGAAGAGTGCTCTAACCCTCGAGGGCCTCACGCATGTGATAGCATGCAATGCGTTCTCAACGGTTGCGTACCTGTTGGAATCTACCGACGTCCAAAGAGAGAACGTGGAGAACGTTCTCCACGGCTTCTTCTTTAGAGTCTCAACGTGGAACAAGACCTTGAATATGCTAGAGACCTGCAAACAGAAGATGCCGTCCAGTCACTTCACTTCAGTCTTGCGATCGGCGGGATTTGACGAGTGGCTAGAGCCGGGGAGCAAGTTCAACATCAAGCCTCACGATGGGCCCAACTTCAAGTTCCTGACCACAGACCATGCTAAGAGATGTGGACCTCACTGTGTCCATCTCCTCAAAGAGCTCGCGGAGCGCGTCAACTTCGTGGCTTACCATGCCGCCAATGTCACGAGGTCATCGACCGAGGCACTGGCAAAAGGAGAGTCCGAAGTCCAACCTGGGATCCCGCGGTAGGAGACCCTAAGATCCCAGAGGAGTCGGCCCAGTTGGCCTCGGGATTGCATGCAGTCAGCTACTACAAGGGCGTCGTGGCCAGGACGTAGTCTATACAAGATAGTACACCAAATCGATGGAGTTACGCGCACGAACGGTACTCGCGAGTGGGGAGACAGGCGCTCTTTATGCCCTGCATGACGCGGTGGCGAGTTTGAAGATGGAAATCGGCGAGGACGAGTTCGAGCGATGGGTGCCGTTTGTACATTTCGGCGCGTAGTGCATGGAATTTACATGATTATCAATCACCCCAGATGAGACAGGTGGTGATGATGGTTGCGAGCAAGTCGTGAGTGCAGGGCAGACCAAAAGTGCATTATTGTGCAGCTGGGGCTCGTCGAGGTCGGATAGCCGATGCAAACGAACTGATAGGATACAGTGAGTGCTTGGATTTCGACACTCGACGCAAAACGGGTAATCGCACTCACCTTTCCGTGTGTCTGCTGAGTCACGGTACCGATGGATCGCTCTTGTCGTCATAGTACTCGTAAAACCCGTACTCTTCGCTTGAAGTTGCGCTCCTTCTTCCTCGCAGATGCGCTCAACATGCTCGGCACATGCATCAACAGTCTCTCTCGCAAGGCGATAGCATAGAGTAGGATCTTTATGCACGGGGAGTATGAGTCTACGCATAGATATATTGGGGGTGGATAGACCATGGTGATAGTCAGGAGCAAGCGAGATTCGCGAACGGGCGCGCCGCGTCGCGCGGCGCCAGGCGGCCCAGGCGGCGCCGGTGCTTTGCAGTTTGGCCGCCAGCCACGACGGTCCCGCTTGTACAGCATCCTTCTCTGTGAATGAAGGCGTTGCCGCTGCTATGTCGATAGGCAGTGCAAAGTTCTCTTTGGAGTGTGAGTATATTGCCGGTTATGGGTCACCGGATATATGTACCTACCTTTTTCCCCAGCACAGCGTCGGCGTTGTTGTGTCTCCGCTCCCCTCGAGCGCCCGAGGAAGCATCGATGAACTTTCGCCGTCGCTCCTTGGTGTCGATTGGCCACATCGTCGCTCGACATTATCAGTTCGCACAACGCACCATGTTGAGGCATGGCAGAATGGATCAAGGAGGCCTCGCCCTACCTAACGTGTATCAATGCGCCCAGTGCCGTTCAGCGTGTTCATGGGGTGCGCGTCTACACTGTGCGAAGTGACACAGCCTACTTCGTAACGCTAATGGCCCGTGGTCCATCGCGAGGTTAATACATATAGCAGATATAGTTCACCGCGCTCCGCTTCCCCCCCTTCTCCAACTCTTGACGTCTAGGTTGAGACTCGTCTCCCTTCCAGAGTAAGCAACCAACTGCAATTACCATGATCCGGCGCTATTGACTTCGATTCGTAGACCTCGTCTATCCTATCATCAATCCCCGCTGGCTGTCTTCATGGAGAATTTTGCCCTTGAAATCTTATTCGTACACAACCCTGATAGACCGGCTGCACTATTAATTTTGGGGTCCCATCTGAGGGCCCACTTCGAGCGTTACGGTGTTATTGGGGTCCTCCAGAGTTCGGTCGCCAGGTTGCATTTGGCGAACAGCCTTACCACTTTGGGACACCCTGACAAGCCCGCGCGTCTCGCTAATCTTGGTTTGTCTCTGCGCGCGCGCTACGAACATCTTGGGAAGATACAGGATCTTCATCTCGCACTTGCGTTACATCGCTTAGCGCTGTACCTCACTCCCGATGGGCGCCCTGATAAGCCAGCGCGACTGGCTGACTTTGGCGACACAATGCGTACTCGCTTCGACCGCTTTGCCGAGTTGGACGATCTCGAAAAAGCTACTGCCGTACACCAGCGTGCCCTCGATGAGACGTCCGTGGGGAATGTCGAATACTCCGATCGGCTCTTCAGTCTTGGTATCACTCTCAGGACACGATTCCTGCGTCTCGATGCCATCGATGATCTACAAAACGCAATCGGCGTCCTTGAACAGGCTGTGAGCCATACACCTGAGGATCCAATCAAGAGATCCATGTCACTCGAGCACTACGGCAGGTGCCTGGTGGATCGCTTTCGCCGTCTTGGAGAGCTGGATGATCTCGAGCATGCAATTGCGACGCACGAGAAGGCCATTGAGCTTCTGCCGAAGGAGTATCCCGAGAAGCCGAAACGACTTGCGGCTCTTGCCATAGCTCTCACCGACCGCTACCGAGAGCGCAGGGAGGTTTCAGACCTCGAGTGCGCGATGGAGATGAGAGAGCTTGCGCTCAAACTCACGCCTGAGGAACATCCTGACAGGCCCCTACGGCTCGCGGACTTGGCCATCTCACTTTGGGACCGCTATCAACGCCGCGGGGATTCATCAGACCTCGAGCGCACGATGGAAATGCAAGAGCTAGCGCTCAAACTCACGTCTAACGAACATCCTGACAGGCCCAAACGACTGGCGAACTTAGCCGTCTCACTCTGTGACCGCTACCAGCGCCGCGGGCAGGTATCAGACCTCGAGTGGGCAATGGAACTGCAAGAGCTCGCACTCGAACTTACGCCTGATGATCATCCTATCAGGCCCGGACGACTGGTGAACCTGGCCATCTCTCTGCGGAACCGCTATCGACGACGCGGGGAGGTATCAGACCTCGAGCGCGCGATGGAAATGGAAGAGCTCGCGCTCAAACTCACGCCTGAGGAACATCCTGGCAGGCCCCTACGGCTCGCGAACTTGGCCATCTCACTTTGGGACCGCTACAGACGCCGGGGGAAAACATCAGACCTCAAGCGCGCGATGGAAATGGAAGAGCTCGCGCTCAAACTCACGCCTGAGGACCATCCTGACAGACTCGATCGGCTCGCGGGCTTGGCCATCTCTTTGCGAGACCGCTACCATCGCCACGGGGACGTATCAGACCTCGAGCGCGCGATGGAAATGCAAGAGCTCGCACTCAGACTCACGCCCGAGGAGCATCCTGACAGGCCCGGTCGACTCGCCAGCTTAGCTATATCACTTCGGGACCGCTACGAACTCGGCGGGGATGCATCAGACCTCGAGAAAGCTATCAGAGCGGGCAAAGCTGCACTCAAGTTGACACCTGATGGAGATCTATATAAGGATTTACGTCTCTATAACTTGGGTCTCTCACTCTCAGCGCACTTGCAGAGACAACATAGCAAGCGGAATTTTGACTCAGCATTAGATTGCTTCATGAAGGCCGCCTCAGAATCACTAGGCAACCCGTCGGATCGTTTAAATGCAGCGCTAGAATGTGTCTCGCTGTTGTCCAAGTATCCTGAGTTCGGCTCCACAGAAGATTTATTGCTCGCTCATGCAAACATTATCCGGATTTTCCCTGAGATTGTGTGGCTCGGTCACAGCCTTGACAGGCGGTTCGAGGAGTCGGCCAAGCTCGCATCATTAGTGAACGCAGCCGTGTCCGCCTTTATTCAATCGCGCTCGATGTACCAGGCTATAGAGTGGATGGAAGCTGGCAGGTCTCTTGTTTGGTCGCAGATGTCCTCTCTGAGTATGCCATTGGACGACATATTGCCAAATGAGCAGCCTGCACTTGCATCGCGTTTACAGGGCGTGCTGGGAAAGCTTCGATTATCTGGAGACCTGCATCATGAGCGACTGTACAAATCGCAATCCCCTGATGACCTACAGCAAGCCAGCCATGGCAACGAAGTCGCTCACGAAGCTTCTGTCGCCTCAGAAGAATACACTGCAGAAGCGGATCGGCATCGTCGTCTCGTCGTCGAGTATGAAAGTACCTTGAAGGCGATTCGTAGTTGTCCTGGCTTTGGGAACTACATGCGTCCGCCGGAGATCAAGAGTCTGATGGCATCCATTGAACGTCTTGACGGGCCCGTTGTCTTCATCAATGTCGACACCGCCTCATGCGACGCTGTCGTTCTCTTCCCAAACGGCGCGGTAAGGCACATCACTCTACCCGACCTCACAGAAAGCCGGGCGCGTTGCTTGAGGTCTCGATGGATGCAATGCCTCTCGTCTTCTGATCCTCGTAGACGCGGTGCTCTACCTCCCGATCAGTGTATTATCAGGGGATGCTCGACTATGTTTGGCTTGATCTTGAAACGTTTATGGACGTGGGTCGCTCACCCGATTCTTCAAGGCATGAAGCTCGTGGGTAGCATTTGACATTATTCCATCTCTGCGATGCTGATATACCCTTATAGATTGACAGAGAGTCTACACAACGACTTCCGCACGTCACCTGGTGCCCAACAGGACCCCTCACACAACTTCCACTTCACGCTGCGGGGATCTACGATACCACGCTGCCAGAACAAGCGCGCGTCTTCGACTTCGTAGTATCTTCATATACTCCATCGCTGTCTGCGTTACTGCGTTGTCGAGAAGGCCTAAATGCCACGCCCTCAGAGCCCCGTATGCTTGTTGTGGCACAGCCAGAAACTCCGAAGTTGGCCGTGCTTCCAGGTACGGAAGCCGAGTGCGCTCGACTTTGCAGGCTATTCCCAGACAGCGTGTTCATGGTCCACGAAGAGGCTACCGTCTCGGCTACCATCCCCGAGATCAGTCGGTATCCGTGGTTACATCTCGCCTGCCACGGCTCTCAGAACTCGACTAAGCCCACGCAGAGCGCGTTCGCGCTATACGACGGACCTCTGACACTGTCTGCGCTCATGAACACAGTCGCCAGTGACGCAGAGCTCGCATTCCTATCGGCGTGCCAGACTGCCGTCGGAGACGAGAAGAACCCGGAAGAATCTATCCATCTCGCAGCGGGAATGCTAGCCGTCGGATTCAAGGGCGTCATCGCGACGATGTGGTCGATCGGAGACGACGATGCGCCGGTAGTCGTTGAGGCGTATTACAAAAAGCTGCTCGAGCTGAGGAGCACGCCCGAGGCGGTTGTAGGGCAGACTGGAGCGGCGTATGCTCTACATCATGCGGTGGGGGTGTTAAGGGAGCGTGTCGGAGAGAGGAGCTTTGTGAGATGGGCTCCGTATGTGCATTTCGGTGTTTGAAGTACGGGATTCGGTTTCGTTGTGCTGTAGAGTTCACATCATGCGATATAAGGTACTTTTTGTATATGGCATGGGATTGGCAGGTGGTAACGTAGCCCTGGTGGCCGTTCGGGATGAGGAAACGCGGCGAGCCGGGTTAAAGTTATCGGCGATCTCGGCCCGGTCAACCTTAACCTAGATACCCTGATTCGCTCAGAGGCTGGAGCGCCTTTCGCCCGCGTACATCGTCGAGCGAGCATAGTACGGGCGCGTAGTAAGTTTGCACGCGCTTTCGTTGGGTCTTGAGATACCCCTGAATATCGCATGCGCGCGTCGGTGTGTATTATGCGTGACCGGACCACTCATTCTTGTTGCTTCGGGCTGGCCTCGGAAGCGGTTGATAGTTCACTTCCGGTACCAATAACCACATCATCTTAGCTTATATACATAATTTCAATCATAGAGGAGTTCCCGTAGTCGAGGTGCAGCTACGTCCGCCGTACAGGCAAGGAAAATCCATCCCATTGTGCGGAGATCAGCACGCCGATCAACGAGAGCCTTGAGGCGAGCACGCCTGATGCGCCATTAATTGGCCACACTACGTCAGAGCGTAACACGAATCTACAAGTGCACAACGACACTGCAAACCCTCCGCCCATGGTTGGGCCGGGCAGCAGGGCGAGATGGTCGCCAGAAAGCAAGGAGACCGGGCAACTGCGGGCGGCGTGCGGGCGCCGGAAGTTGCGTTGACAGCGGGAATCGAACCCGCTCCTTCCTCGAGACGCGTTGGCCGCCGGCCCACAAGAACGCAACTGGGCTCCGCCAAGACCTGCAGCGCCGGGCAAAAATTCGCGTAAAAATTGGGCGGGACGGAAATGAGTACTTTAAGCGGTTTAAAGGCGGTTTTGAGAAACCGTCGACTGTACTGGAGATCATATATAGGTATTTGAGAGCACTGCTGTCTATTGTACGCGCTTTGGCGAGAGCAGGAACTTCAGTTTCCCAGGCGTGAGCCTCATCCGATGTATGCGCGATATCCTACCTCTCACTTTCACCTCTCGTCCGCAGATCTTACGTCCGCCTACCTTTGGTTGCCTTTCCATCTGCTGCATGTCAAACCGTATGTGCTCAGACCAGTCCGAACTGTATGTCCTCTCCCACACGTCCCTGAGTCCGCGTCAAACGCGATCCCACCATCGAGTCAGTCTCATCACACCTCCAAGTACACATGATGGTCACCGATTGCCCACTTTATGTTCGAAAATCATCTAGACTATACCATCATACTGATCAAACAGGTCTTAGAGCGAAACATGGTCGTATTTGTCGGGTAGGGATTTACAATTTAGAAACGAGAAGTGAGCTGTTCCGTGTACGAGCTCTACATGCGAAAAATCAAGCTAATTCAGTCCATACAAATCGGTTCTTATCGTGTTCAGTTGGACGAACACCTAGTACGCCATCAAGTAAGTTGGTCCCGCCCCCGCGCCTCCAGATCCACGTCCCGGCCTTCCTCCACGGCGCGACGACGGACCCGAGTTGCCGCCGTTCGTCCCCTGGCAATGCTGCACGTGTCTCTTGTAGCTGTCCTCCCTGGCGAGCGAGACGCCGCAAGCGGGGCACATGTGCTGGGAGCGCTGGGCACGACGCGCGGCGGCGCGGCGGGCCGCAGCCGGCGCTGCACTGA
>UWZB01000358.1:0-19430 GCA_900536885.1 Peniophora sp. CBMAI 1063
AAAGAGAGCCCTGGAGAACAAATCCGCCTCAGCGCCCATAGCTGACGCCACCGACGAGTCGGATTCACTCTATGGGTACCCTTTCACGGCCATATTCGACGTGGGTGAGTGATGAAACGTTGTGTATTCGAACCGGAGTACCACCACTGATGTAAATCTACAGACATCCCGAAGCCGCAGATGGTCAAGGTCAAACGTAAACACCGGCAGGAATAGCAGAGCCGCTTGAAGGATGTTGTATGTAATGACAAAGTGAGAAACGCGAATCAGGCGTTGCAGTGTACAGCCCCAATTGAAAGAGCGCGATCCGACGTGCTTTTAACGGCACCGGCACCACCCCGTTGTATCCTCAGCATCATGACTTCCTCACTCGTCAACCCCAACTACAAGGAATTCACCTTGAAGCCTTACGTGGGCGGCTTGCTCGTCCCGGAGAGTCAGCTCGAGCTGCTGTGCTATAGCCAGGACATTCCTACCGATATCTACGAAGGCAACGTCACGAAGGTTGTAAATGACCTCTTCGTGGAAAAGAAGCTTCCACTGCACGTCTGCGCGTTTGACGGGTCCCTCTCTGTCGCCGACCGCTCGATTGCTGATTTCCAGGAGCGATTCAAGGGGCTCAAGGGCGCTTATAGAGAACCGCAGCCGCTTTACATGATCATACACGAGGTCGACGCAGCATTCGATAAGAACGAGTGCGATACGGCGTACCAGAGCGTCCTTCTGCACCCAAGTGACGTCCGGGGGCACTGGAACAACATCTTCGTCCCCGAGCTCGTCGGGTTACATCCTCAACGCTTCCAGAACGCTAGCGATGATGGAGTCACGCGAATGCCTATCGCGTGGGTCGGTATACCGTGGCCAAGCTTCCATGAGCAGTATGCGCGTCAGTACAATGATGCCATGTTTCATTCGCGAGCGCTAATCACAGGACCTGTACAGCTCCGCTTCTCGTCCACGAGAAATTAGAAGCAATTTGCAGGCGCCGCTGGAGACAAGCTGAGAGCTCTGGACAGGAGCCGAGTTTTGTGAAAAATATTCCGGGGTTCGAATTGTTTTTTGCGGACATGTCGAGGACTGTGAGTGATGTGCTAGCACACGTCATGGGTTAAGCAAAATCGTGCTGATGAGTTTATAGGATGACGAACTTCGGCTTGAGGGCTATCATGAGGATGAAACCGAGTAGAAAAGCGGCAGTGAAAGTCCTGAGCTCAAATGTTGTTCCCAGGCCCATGAACTGTTGAAGACGAATGGGTCAATGGAGTGCGTCCAACGAACCTCGCAAAAGTGTTCTCACCTAATCTTGTCCTATAGGGAGCTCAGGAGCTGGGAGCGGTTGTTCGACTTGCGCATCGAGGGTCGAGATGATATTTATTCGAGCCTGTGCCATGGCGCGGTGCTATATGCAAGGCGAATTAGCTTCACGTCCATCATCTGTGTATTATTACTGTGTCGTTCCGCGGGAAAACGGACTTATCTTATCTATGCGCATCTTCGCCGCGTCCAACTGTCGTGTACGACAGATCCCTTGTTCTGCATTGACCAGAACGCACGCCTCAGAGCTCGGAGCACTAGTTGAGTCACACACATGCCGTCAGTAAGGGGAGGAGGAAGACGCTCGTCTGTTGCTGTGAGCAGTGATAGGAATATGATCATGGGCATCAGCATCCCCGAGGAGTGCGTGAGGAGCTCAAGTGATAGAGTCCCCGCGTATGTGAATGCGAATTGAAGTGGGGGAGGATGTGCGAGTGGTCCGTTCACAACGCGCTCGGAAAGCGGCTTGAGCTTAAAGCGGGTTCAGTCACTGTCATGATACATCCGCACGGCGACAGGAAGCACACCGAATGCTCGGAGTGCAGTATGGTCAAGGTAGTTCGGGGAGGTACTATTGAGTTGCAGCCATGGTGGTACCAGTAGAGCACTGTTGCGACGCCCAGACGCGCTCGCCTGCACCTCTGTGACTGTGACCCGCGCTGATGCGCTGATGGGCCTGCCAGTGGTCTTCGCCTTTGGCCTCGACGTCACAACGGCCATGTCCCCATAAGTAAGTACTTTACGCTATCGGAACCTTCTGCTATGTATAATACTATGATACAACTTTGTCTGTGTTCGCTTTTTGGACGGCGCCTCCCCTCGTCCTCATTCATGCGCTCTTGCTGGCAATCATGACACGGGTACCCGACGATCTCAACGTAGGACTAATCGCCTGCTTGGCGTGAGCTCTCGAAGCTCCCGACTTCGGGAATCCTCGCACACGTTGTACACACGCAAAAGCCCATCGCCGCTGACCTTTCACCCTCCCGATATCTAGAAACTAATCCGCACTCTCTGCCGTCGACATGGACTCAACACGCCATATATCCTCCGTTCAGCCTCGCCGCGTCGCGCTCAAAGGTGCCATCCTCATCTCAGGATTCCTCATAACACCAGAGCAACTCGAGGTTATCTGTGTATGCCACGACGTGCCGGAGCGCGAGACGAAAGGCGCCTTGCGCGCATTCAACGACTACCTCTTATCTAGACCGGGGACCAAGGGGCTTTTCGTCACTACAACGACCTCACGAGACTACGTCTTCGTTCAGGCCACTACCGTTGTCTTTGACCAGGAGGGATACGATCGTAAGGTCGAGAAGATGGTGGCCTTAGGCCAACAGCAATATTTGCAGAGGCTCAAGCCCTGGCTGCCCAGAACGGTCATGGAGAATCATCCGGACCATTTCAACGTCGATAGGATCTACCCCTCTGACGCCGAGTCGGATATCTCGGACGGCAGCGACGATTCCGAGTACTATGACACCGCGGATGTGCTCTGGGTAGTGCGTTCTTGGGGCAGCTTGAGCAGTAAGCCACGTACGCGTTATGTTCGACACTTTACCTTACTGCATCGCTGACGACAATCATCGAAGTACCAGACAATATCAAGGTCAGGGTCGAAGACATCTGCAAGGCGCGATGGAGGAAGCTCAAAGGACAGATTCCTGCGCCATCCCCCGTAGATATAAGGCTCGGTCAAGTTATCGAGGTTGAAATTTCGTTGGAGGTGCGTGCTAACGGGCTGGCCCCCGCAGATTTGACCGTCTTACACCTAGCACAGGATGAGGCTCTGCTCAAGGCCGGTATGTCTGGAACGGCGTCGAACGCGCTTAAGTCTTCATCGGCTGTGAAGCACACCGCACATGGTCACACTAATGGTGAACGGAAACTACTCCGTGAATAATGTTTTATATGTGGACTACTTAAACTATCAAGATTCTTGACATGCGTACGATGTACACTGACGCTCTAAGACATATTTGTCAGTTGAGAAACTCCTGATATTGGAAAGGTACTCACGACGACCCGAGCCTCAGTGCATATGAGCGTAGCACTGTATGACCGCCGTTGAATTACAGGTAACGATCAAGAGGCGTCTTGGAGCCCTCCGAAATCATGTGAAGAGAAATCCAGAAGGAGCAACTCCTACACGCGTTGTATTCCGGGGCTTCGCTCTCGACCTCTGCGGCGGTAAGCGCATGGTTCACAGATGTCGGTGAATCGTCATCGTCGGGTGAGGCCGAACGGATGTTTTGCGCTGTGCTAGCGGTGACCGTTAACCCGGCGCCGGAGTGCGCGGGGCGCGTCGCCAACTCGTATAGCGTGCCCAGCTTGGGTCGCGGCCGCATCGCAGAGGGCTTTGGGAGCGCATCTTGGTTGCGCGTACGGGTGTTCTTCCCTTTGACGAAGCTCCAGCTGTGGGCGGCTCCGACCTTTGCTTGGTTATGTAATTCTTCTTGCGAGAGGAGAGGGGCGGCGTCGACGTCGATAAGTTGGGCTACTGATCCGGTTGAGCTTGCAGGGGCGTTCTCCGATACGGCACGTAAAGATAGCGCGCGCAGGGACATCGCTTCGCTGGGTGAGATAAATGAGGCGACGTTCGAGGCGGTAGCCCTTGCACGCGACTTGCGTGGAGGCTTTGGCTGGAGGTAGTAGTCAGATATGATGAACAGGAGATGCGGATTGGGAGTATGGACGTACCTTTGTCAACCCGCGGGTCTCGCTACCAGGTCTATAGATGCTTCACACCACCCCTTCCAAGTATCCGCACAAGGCGAGTGGCGAATTATTGTAGCTGAATTGCGTAGAGCAAGCGGAGCAGTCGGCGGCGCGGACCTGTTCGCGCTCGTCGCTGTCGCAGGCGGGTTGCCGTACATACGGTAGCCGGCACCGAGGAAGCGAACTTTCAAGCGGTTGCGAGGCGCATTGGTCTTCGTCTTTATCCTCGTCCTAATCCTCGACTGATCTTGCTCGTAGGACAGAACAACCGTCGTGGGCGCGCGGAGTGCGTCGCGTCTGCAATCGCTCGCCGCGCGCCAAAGCGCGACTCGGGCGGCAGCGCCGAGGGCCCGAATATTCACACGGCTGCCCCAAACGTGAATGAGCGAACGCTCGACTGGACGACCAAGGACGACCACCATGCTTCCATGAATTACATCGGGTCATGAACTCTCGCCAGTACGCTGAGTGTAGATGCTGTCCTCCTGTCGCACGACAGTAGTCAGCTGAGCTGCACTGGGTCCTCAGTGAAGAAAAGCATTGGCGCGCACGCGACTATCCGTGTTCCAAGTACTCGAGCGCTGTGTTCTTAAGAGCTCGCACAGCACACCGCTTCCCCGCTATGTCCTTGCGCAGACCATCCACCACTATCTCTTCAAAGGTAGCCACCGAGCATCGGTCCATAAACTCTCCAACAACTCTGGCCAATGAACGAGCTTTGGGACATTGCTTTCGAGCAGTATCGAGGTTCCCTCGGCGTTGAGGCCCACGATGAGACCGTTGCGTGGTTTCTGAGGCTTGAGGGGCCAGTGACCAGCGAAATCGTTCTGGACAAGCTTGAGGCGGCTTCGGCGCATCTGAGGGGCAGGCGGCGAGTAAACAAAGCGGCGCGTCGTTTCAAGGAGAACCTGAAACCCATCATCGGAGGGCTCGTTGTTCTGCTTGACGCAGCCGCTGAAATTGCATCGTCGCTGGTGAGCATCCGTCACAAGCGCCTTTAACAGTGCACTAACTCGGAATGGACAGGGCGCGCCTGGAGGGAAAGGCATCTTCGCGGCTGTAGCTGTTCTGCTGAAAGTGCGTCGACGTTGGCCGCCATATTTGGAACGTCATCTGACCGTCATAACAGGCTGCTGATCGAGTGAGTGCGACCTACGAGAACCTCGAGAAGTTATTCGAGCGCTTCCGAGTGTACATTGAGCGCCTGCAAGTTCGAATCCGGGTACCTCTGAAGTCACAGTCGAGCGAGATAGCCGTGAGAGCGCTAGTAGAAATGCTCAAGGCGTTCGAGCTCGCAACCAAAATGCTACGGAAGGGTCGTATTCGTGCGTTCTTTTCTATGCAAACTTCGTGCTCTTGGTCACTCATTGATCTGTCACCAGGACACTTCCTGGACGCGCTCTTCTCTACATCGGATGACCTGGAGGATGCGATGCGGACGCTCGAGGATGTGACGACTGACGAGGAAAGAATGGCCATAGCCGAACTGGTTTCCGACGTACATCATCTATCATCGGAGATGCAGGAAGGTGAGCCAACCCCTCCGCTATCGCGTACCATCCTGAATGTGCACCAGTCAAAGCTTCAATCTCGATGGTCGTTCAAGACCTTAACTCTGTCCAACCCATATCGCAAAGCATGAGCGCCGCACTTCAGAGTCAGAGTAAGTCTGCATGCACTATCATTGCCAAAATGTACGCTGACGCGCTGCCCAGACGGCTTGATCTTAGGCATGCTGCACACGCTTATCGAGCGCACGGATCCAGCAACGTCGACTCGCTTGATAGTTGCCTCCCCAGCTACGCATACTCAAGGTAGGAATGGGCGATATACACGAGAACTCACCAAGACTGACGTACACGTAGAACGGGATGTCCTTTGCAACGCAACATCACGGCATCTAGTATCATCTTCAACTACAACGCGCGCGGGCCCATCGTCATGCATCTCCCTGATAGCGTATGCCACCTCCAGATTCAGACACGAGTACCAAGATGTGCTCTTACGCGGGCTTTCCATCCTTATCTCCCTGGCAATTGATGTCGTCAACAGCAACGTTAGCAAGTCTTTGACCGGCCTCAACTCGGCCGAAGTTGCCGGAGCGGTCATGCCGACCGCCTGGTTGTCCATCTTGCTCCTCATCGTCTGGAGACACAACTGTATTTGGCGACCCCTGGGCCGTGCGTCTGGGAGTATAGTCATTGTGGACATGCTCGGAGACGTTATCACCTTGAATGGTGATACATTCACCTCCTGGGAGGTCAGTGAATCCCCTCGCTGGGTACAAAGCGTAGTCATCGAAGCCGCGGCTGAATACCATTCTCAGACCACTCACGCCTTCTTGTTGCAAGCATTCCAGGGGCGCGTGGGGGTCTCGTATGTGCAGCGGAGGGAATACGGTCTCGCAGACTCCAACAAAAACTACATCGAACCTAGCAAATGGTCGAAGTCTGTGAGACCGGGCGCAACACTGAGGATGAGCGCCATCGTCCGCGACTTGGTGCCTCGCTGCCCGTACTGCGGGATATCATCGACAAGCGACGAGTCGCGATGCGGGGACAGTGGGATCATCTGGTAAGTTGGCTATAGCTGCCCACTCATCTGTGCTCTCAGGCTGACACGCGAGCAGTTCTAACGAACGTTGTGGGCGCCCCTACGAAACACTCCGAGAAGCAAAGCCCGAGGCCACCCAGTTGCTGTTCATCACGTGAATGCGATGCGAACATGCCTCTTTCCGTGCGCTAGATCCTGATTCACACGTAGGGATCCACAGAATTCACTTGATACGCCCTGTCCCGGTGGTTCTCTCCCGAAGTCTGAGGACGGATCACGGAGCGCCATCCAAAGGATCATGGTCATCATCCGATCAACCAATGAATCGCCACTACTTCAAGACCTCGACGAGCAGAACTGCAGGCGTGATGCCGTCTCTCGGCGATGTCTGAACTGTCACACTGCGAATCTCGAGGCGCGTCCTGTTCCCTCCTGACTTCGCAACCAGTATTGTTAACATTCCTCGCAGTGCGACCGCAAGCGCCCATGTTCCCACTGTGTCCGTCTGAACTTCACGGGTTTGTGCGCGTACGAGGTCGAAGATCATCCAGCGGCGCAACTCGACCCGACAGAGGCAGAGACGTCACGCCTGCGCGCACGCATCGCCGAACTCGAATCGCTTGTGCGCGTACTTCGCGGTAAACCACATGAGTAGGCTACGATCACGATCACCGGCCTCCTATGCGGCACCTCCGCTGTCATCCGGTGCACGTCAGACAGTATGAATTGGAACCGGGACCGAGAAGAGAACGTCTGCATTGAGAGCACTTCCTTCTCATATGGCATCTGCATCGCCTGTCGCCGATTCCTCTCTCCATAGCCCTTCTTGATGTTATTCGTTGTTGATCTCGCTCTACCCCAGTCTCCCCTCTGTTTTGTTGCCATGGTCATACATGAGTCTATATGCAAGCGTCTTCCGTCTATCCAGATACTCTTTTCTTGCATGGCATGACAATCCGTAGCCATCTACTACACTCCTCGACTCTCCCAGTAGCATTCGTATGTCTGTAGAGGCTGCCGCAGGTGCCATCGATTAGTCGCCATCATGGTATCTGCATGTTGTCACTATGTACTACAGCGAAAGCGACCCGTCGACATGACATGATACTTACTGTATGCTGAGCTCTCCGAAATGTACTAGGGTACCCATATCCTCTGATTCCTTCGCGAATGATTCCAAACTATCTCAAACTTCCTCCTCAAGTCATCCCCGGACTCCTCAAGTCATCTCTCCTCCAGCGCGCGCGCCGAATCAACAGGCGCGCACGTTTCTACTCCCCCCACGCCCTCGCAGAGCCTCGCGGCCGCATATAACCCCGTTCGCGCAAGCACAAGCGTTCTCTGTCGCACAGAGCTTTGAGAAGCGCATCTTGGCGGGTGGTGGTCCGAAAATCACTGGGCGCTTGGTGACTGAATAGCAGATGAGAGAGGTGGGAGAGTGTACGCGCGAAGTTGCGAGGCCTGCCAGGCGACGAGGGGCAGGTCGCACCAGCGAGCTACGTCTAGGTCGCAAAAACATGACGCAGCGGTTCTGCTTGGTGCTGCAGGCCGCGTTGCGAGTTTATGCATTGCGAGAACTGTCATCTGTGCGAGATGTCGAAGGTGAATATACATTGGGGTTATCACAGGCTCATGAGATAGGCGCCATCGACGTTGTCGTTCAACATTTTAATCGCCATAGAGCCGCCATGCGGTGTATCGCCTTTTCACACGGTCAGCGCTGAGCGGATGGACGGCAACTGGGCTAGCCTCAACACCACCATGATCCCTCCTATCGTATCAATGCTCATCCTCAGTACTCATGCGTGATAGACTCCTTCCAATGTCATTGATCGGTCAAGGACTGGCCCAAGCGTTGCCTATTCAATCATTGCCAATAAGCGCGCTGTCCACATGCCGCATAAACGCTGTGCTCACAGGTGGACGTGCGAATAGCACCTCTCTCTCCCTCCCCATCATGTTCAGGCGCGCATTGGCCGGTTGCATTCCAAAAGCTATCACCAATTCGTTTCCACATGAGACTCCGCCCGCCGGTCACGGTCAAAGCCTCAGTGACCTGTGGAATACCGCCTTCGAGCGATATCTGCACTCCCTTGGTCTTGATGCGCACAACAAGAATTTCAGTCTTTTTATGGAGCTTAGCTATCCAACTACCAGCGATACCCTTCTTGACAAGCTTCAGCTGGCGTCGGCCCATCTTAGCGACAATCGTCGAGGCAGCCAAAGGGCACACCGTTTTAGGCAGAGTCTGAAACCGCTGGTCACCGGGCTTCTCGTACTCCTCGACGCAAGTGCCGAAACAGCATCATCACTGGTGAGTCGATTCACTTATAATGACCGGAAGCTGGTTTGAGCTTGGGTTATAGGGTGTCCCCGGAGGAAAAGGGATATTTGCTGCTGTTGCTATCTTGCTGGAGGCGAGTCCGTGTCTGCTCTCACATCATATCTGGAGCTCATCATTACCCTAGGCTGCTGGTCGAGTAAGCACAGCTTACGACGATCTTGAGAAGTTATTCGACCGCTTCTGTGTATACGTCGAACGATTGCAGGTTCGGGTTAGAGTGCCTCTAACAGTAGAGTCGACAGAGATAGCTGTGAAAGCTTTGATAGAGATGTTGAAGACATTCGAGCTCGCCACCGTGATGCTACGCAAGGGCCGCATACGTACGTCATGTCCGAGGCAGCTGTGTTCCATCCCGATTCTCACGAGGCTGTGCTAGGACACTTCCTGGGCGCCCTTTTCACCAAATCCGATGACCTTGAGAAGGCGTTGGAGGCACTCGAGGACGTGACGACTGAGGAAGAGAGAATGGCCATCGCCGAACTGATCGCGGGTATGCATCATCTATCAGCGGACGTGCAAGACGGTATGTGGCCCGCACAATATCTATCTCCTCGTACGTCATGACCTCATCGACGTTCACAGTGAAGACCTCCCTTGCAAGCCTTTCTCGCAATATACACGATGATCGGCCGATGCACGAGCGCACAGAGGCTGCTACGCAAGTCCTTTTAGCGGGGGCATCGAATATACAAGAACAAAGTATGCTTGAGCAAGCTCTTAGGGTCGCTTGTCCTCAATCTGCGCGTTACAGATACCTCCTTGCTCAACATGGTTCAAACTCTGTTGGAACGTGTTTCCGCACCGCCGACTGGTCCCCCCACTCTGACGGTGGTCATCGCCGGTACGCCGTTGGCTGCGCGTGCTCAGAGCTTGTGCCTTCATTGATCCATGTGCAAGTAGATGCTTCTACAGACCCTGGCCTGTCCTCGTCCCAGGAGTTGGCAAGGACCATACAGTCAGGTCCGGCGTCGCGCGTTCCGGGGGTCTACCTTAGGTAGCTAGTGTCGAAGCTTCTTTCATGGAAAGGGAACTTTCTCTGGAGACCGATGGGCCGGGCGTCTGGGAGCATAGTGATTGTCGACCTACTGGGCAATGCCATCACCCTCGATGAGGATGCAGCCTCAACCCGGGAAGTTAGTTTATATGTAGCTGTTTCGATGGAGCGAAAGCTGAACCTTTCCTCAGAAGACCCACTCATATCTGCTGCAGGCTTTTCAAGGTCGCATCGGGGCCTCATATGTGCAAAGGCGAGACTACGGTCTCGGAAACTCTACAACCTTGCTCATTGAACCTGAGCAATGGTCACATGCCGTGAAATCTGGTGCCACCCTCAAGATGTGTGCCATAGTCCGCGATCTTTCGGCCCATTGTCCGTACTGTCGCACGCCCTCAACAGGCAACGAGGAACGATTTGAAGATGGGCAAATCATCTGGTACAAGAATCATCCCATGATCCCCTCGATCGTTCAGGCTGACACTGTTCGCTCAGCGTCAACACTGAATGCGGGCGTCCGTATGGTACATATCGCGGACTTCGTGCTGAGGCATTTCATCGACAGCTCCCCTCACACCTGTCAGTCGGAATTTAGACCCCTTTGGCGTTGACTAAGCATTGTACAGACCCAAAGCGCACACTTCGCGGAAGTCTGTCCGCACGTATGAACATGACAGCGACCCCTCTCCGGACAACGTGAACAAATCCATCCGGACCATTCAAAGGATCGTCGTTATCGTTCAGGGGCCTCAGAATGAAATCCCGCGTCTTCCTTTGAACGAGTCCTCCGCGGCGAGTGAACCTTCAAATGGTCGGCAACCCGGTCTACCCTCGCAACGCCAGTTCGTACACGTCACGTCACCGGGTCCTGCTCATTATGAAGTGAAAGTGATAAACGCCCACGTCGACTCCGGCATCGGATCTTCTCATTCTGCTCCTCGAGACCTCTCGGACCTAGCCGCCCACCATGGCCTCCCTCAGTCTTTCCCCAAAGCTCCCTCGCTCGTACCAACTCGCTTCGCTCAACAGCAGCCCCAACCAGAGCCAGAGCTAGACTTCGTCGCCCTTTGCCGACGGTATTCTGCGATGCACGACAAGGCTCCCGAAGACTGGGAAGGTTCTATCAACTTCCCGGCGGTAGACCTCGGCCCCTACCCAATCTCTCCTGAGGAGGCGGCGCTTGCCGTCTTTGACGTTCTCCAGCAAGGTGCACACCACCACAGACTTCCGCGCGCTACGCCTCCCCTGATGCATAATCCAACAGATTTTGCGTATGAGCAGACACCCCTGGACGAGTTTATCGCGGGAGCGTTCGATGAGTCGCCCGAGCCAGACACGCTCCCCACGCCCGGCCACAGTCCCATGGACTTCGGCGCTGATATATTCCAGGGGACTTCCCCCGCCACCATGTTGGACTCATTCGACGACTACCCGCCGACCACCATCTTTGACTCCTCCGGCATGGAGGGGCACCAACACATGTCCGAGCACCTGCCGCCGTTCGACACCCTCGTATCTGGCATGCCCCCGGAGTCGTCAATCGAGCCGTCATTCTTCAACGGCCCCATGTCGCACGCGCTGCAGAACTCCCCCACATATGTGCTACGGCCAACAACTGCTGCAGCGCCTGAGCCCACTGCTCCGGCCAGGTTTGCGCGCAAGCGTACACGGTCGCAGATCTTCGAAGATAGCGACGGTGCTTCTCGGGACTCGCCGATGTCCGATGGGCTCGAGGTTGCCGGACGTCAAGCACAAAAACGCAGGTTGTATACGTAGCGCGCGCGGCGAGCTACTCCACATGGGTGGCGATTGTGCACGGTCGGTTCACGCGACAACGGTTGCACGCTGCCCTCCGTACTGTATACCCCAATATGAATCATGAAGATGATATCCGGTAGTCTGCGTTCTGCTCCACTCTACATATGGATAAACCCTACAGTTTATTCTTTGTTCTTGAATATCGTCCGTCATCAATTGTATAGGCTAGCGATCGTCAGCGCCGTAGATCGTGCATGTACTCATCAAACCTATTTCTACTCAGTCTATTGTACATCTCTCCCTGCGGATTATAACCTCTCGTAGCCTCCATGTCGTATCGATGTATTCGGTATCCATTATCTCACTCTTATACGTCGGTTTGTGTCCAAATTCCGCAAGTTGTCGTGAAGCTACGTAATAACAGCCGGTCTCGATGGTGAACAGTCTTCGATACTATCACTATCATCGAGCGCATGGAAAATCCTCTGAGTCTTTCGTATACGATGCCATCAAACCTCCTCCTCAAGCGCCCCCTCCCCAAACTCCCCCACCCACCTCTCCGCCAACGCCCGCGCCGCATCAACCGGCGCAAACATCTCGCCCGCCGCCTGCTGTCCCAACGCGCGCACAGCCGCATACAGCCCGGACCGCGCGAGCACGAGCGACGACATCTCCGTCGTGCCCGCGTCGCAGAGGGCCCTGAGGAGCGCGTCTTGGTTGCGCGTGCGCGTGTTTTTGCCTTTGACGAAGCTGCGGACGAGGGCGGCCCAGGCGTTTGCTTGGTCTTGGAGTTCTTCGGGCGAGAGGGGCGTGGCGTCGACGTCTATGGGTTGGGCTATTGATCCGGCTCTGCTTGATGACGCTCTCTCCGATATGGCGCGCGAGGACATCGCTTCGCTGGGCGGGACAGACGAGGCGGCATTCGAGGCGGTCACCTTGACGCGCGACTTACGCGGAGGCTTCGGCTGTAAGTCAAAGTCAGATATGATGGACAGGACAAAAGATGCGGACTAGGGGTATGAACGCACCTTCGTCAACCCGCGCGTCTCGCTACCAGGTCCATAGATGCTCCTCGCCACCTCATTCCAAGTATCCGCACGAGACGCGTGCGGGACGACGGTAGCCGAGTTGCGCAGAAAGAGCGGGGCAATCGGTGACGCGGTCCTGTTCGCGCTCGTCGTAGGCACCGGCGGATTGCCGTGCATACGGTAGCTCGCACCGAGCGAGCGGAGGAACATGCGGCTACGACGCGTATTGTATGCCGGATCCTCGTCCTCCTCGTCTTTGTCTTCGACGGAAATTGCACGCGCCACAGACGAACCGTCATGGCCGCGCGGGTTTGAACGTTGGTTCTGCGGGGTGTTGCTCGCGCGGCGTTCGCGCGGCGCGGGAGTCTGCGGCGCGTTGACGCTCGAGCCTACATCCTGCACGATATTGTCGACGTCCATGACATCCTCTACCGCTTCAGCGACTGCTGAAGTAGACGTCGCGGTGTTGCGGGATCGCACCGCGTTCAGAAGTTGTACGAGTTGGGCTTCGATAGCGTTCCTATCGATGGGATCCACCAGGAAGCACGGCTGTGCAGCGAGGCCGTTCTCCGTACGAGGCAGAATGACTGCCACGGAGTCTGAACTTGAGATGGGCGCGGTGGAAGCATGTTGCTGAGCGGGGTTGGATGTCGGCGAAGTCGTTGTAGTCGCCGAGGTGCTGGCAGCCGCAGAACCCGATGCACGCGTACGCGAGTCAATAGTAGCATCGTCGGAAGATGAGAGAGGCGGTGCGTCTTCCCGAGGTTGTACTTTGGTGGATGGGAGCGAGGGCGGAGAAGGCGCGCGCGAACGCTGCAACTTCACAGCCCGCTGATGGTCGTTTCCCACGTCAGACGCGCTGTCGCGGCGACGGCGCTTCTTGCTCTTGCGCGAGGACGTCGCAACCGCGTTTTCAGCAGCATCTTCCGTCGTCGCTGAGTCGTTGACGGCGGTGGGGGCGGCAATGGTGATGGCGGTGTGGGGGGCGCGAGTCGCCGTGCGTGTTGAGTTCGACTGCGCGTTCGGCCCGCGTGACCGTGTCGCGGCTTCGCACGGTGGTCAGCATCAGTGTGTCACCGGGAAGATCCCGACGGGTGCACAGGCCCGACGCTCACCTCTGCCTGTGGTTGCACTTGGGACACTTGTGGGTGTAGCTGGCTACATAGGAATGATAGTCAGATGCTATACCCATAAATGGGTAGATGTAAAGTCTTGCATACCTGCAGTATAATGACATCATCCTCATCTGCTATAAGCTCATCTGTCTCCTCATCTTCTCCCTCAATGTCAGATGGCTCATCCTCAATAGTGAGCCAACTGGTAGGGGTGGGGTGTGTACTAGCAGTAGCACTGGACTGGGATGTGTGTTGAGTATGCCTAGCAGACATCATTTGCAACTATTAAAGTGAAATCAGTACTGCCGCTAGCTACCTATAGCAGTATAACCAGCCAACTTACAGCACTGTAGACAGGTATAGATAGCAGTTGTAGAGAGCAGATCAGAAAGCACAGGCACAGCAGATAACTAACAAGACACAGAGAAGACTCTAATCAGACGGGGATGTTATATTTTTACTCAGATTAACTTGAGATAAAAGAGGAAGGAGGGCAGGGAAAAAGTGGAGAGATGGGGGTTTGAGACAAGGGTGGGTGCGGAATCAAGTTCTGATCGGAGGCTTATATACCCGTCTCGGCCAAATACATGCAAATAATGGGCAAGGTCCGGAACATTGGCTCCGGATTTTCTCATGCTAAGCTCTAAAAATAGATGGCATCGAGTCTGTGGCACATTTTTGGATTTACTATACATTTTCATAACCAGTCACACATAGATGTATCATCAAGAAGTAAGCCACTTTAGAGAATGCAGTCTCTCATGAATCAGATCATAGAATCAGTAACTGGTGGAAGAGGAATGCTCCTCATTAATGGGGCACCAGGTGGTGTTAAGTTCTCTTCACTGGGGACTTCAGTCCCTATAGTTACTTGAGTAGGCTATACTAGACTCAAAATATCAGCTCACCTGGTGCAAGTGGTATAAGAGGCAGAGGAATCGTCTTGAGACGAGGTGCATTGGGAGGCACAATACTCTCATGAGCAGAATAGCTGCTATTTTTATTATTTTTGTGGCATAATAATTACTAATCAGCACATACCTAGTAGAAGGGCCCTTCATGATAGCTGTGCCTTGCGACTTCTTGCCCAAATTCTCATAGCTTGAGAAGAGGCACGAGTCTGCTGGCGGGCCCTGGTTGTATGCACTGAAAGTATTCTGTCTAGCTGCCATCTTTTGGTTTTGCTGGTCGATGGAGCTCGGCGTAGGCATATTCTAATGACAGGTTAGTATGCGGGCAAGAATGTATGTGGGCAAGAACAATACTGTAGTATATACTAACTGCACACAGATAAGTCCTGTTCTGGGCTAAAGATGTGCTGTCTAGATGTGGTATCTTAAGAAGCACTTGCGGTGGTAGGAGTATAATGATGAAGGCATAGTATGGAGAGTGCCATTACAAGAGTGCCATAGCAAGAGTGGGCATGCCAGGCAGAGGCAAGTAGCGGATGCAGAGGAGCACCGATTAGAGTGAGGGCCGATTGGAGAGGGCGGCAATTGGAGCGAGTGGCAATTGCAGTGAACAGTGATTGCAGTAGGTGGTGATTGCAGTAGGTGGTGATTGCAGTAGGTGGTGATTGCAGTGCGTGGTGATTGCAGTGCGTGGCGATTGCAGTGCGTGGCGATTGCAGTGCGTGGCGATTGCAGTGCGTGGTGATTGCAGTGGGCGGTGATTGAAGTGAGCGGCGAATGAGAGCACCAAATGAAAAGAAGGCAAATCACGCCGATTGGAGTGCGCGCCAATTGGAGGGCGCGCCAATTGGAGGGCGCACCAATTGGAGGGCGCACCAATTGGAGTGCATGCCGATTGGAGTGCGCGCCGATTAGAGTGAGGGGCGATTGAAGTGCGTGCAGGTTGGAGTGTGCGCCAATTGGAGGGTGCGCCAATTGGAGGGCGCCCCAATTGGAGGGCGTGCCAATTGGAATGCGCACCAATTAGAGTGAGGGCAATTGGAGTGCGCGCCAATTGGAGTGCGCGCAGGTTGGAGTGCGCGCAGGTTGGAGTGCGCACAGGTTGGAGTGCGCGCCAATTGGAGTGCGCGCCGATTAGAGTGAGTGGCGATTGGAGTGAGCGGTGAATGGGAGCGCCAAATGAAAAGAAGGTAAATCACAAGTCAGCAATGGACGGCATGACAGACCGCCGGACTCACACAAGTACAAAAAATGCCACAAAAATATAGGCAAAAGATGAAGGTTGGGGGTAAGGAAAAAATCCAAAAAATATTCAGACGGTCCTATATATACTCGAGCTACTACCGGATATAGCAACTAGGCACCGAGAACCGAGAGTTTGGCCGGGAGCTTGAGAAGACTTGGGTCACGTGGTTGGATGCACATGTGACTGATGGGGGGCTGATAAGATGAGATTAGATATGAATAGTGTGGGTAGTGATTTGACTTTCTTACGAATGGACTACAGTCGCGAGGACTGTCAACGGCCTCGCGATCGCACTTGAGCAACTCCGCTATCCACACGATAGGCGAGAGAGGTATCACGGCCGGGCCTCTGCGAAGAGGGCCCGTCCAAATGGATATCGCCGCCTGTCGCGGACGAGATTGCGCCCGCGAAGCATCGTGCGAGCGAACGTGCGCGGACGCGAAGCGCGCAAGGCGCAGAATGAGGCAATGGCGCCGAGATGATCCATCCCGTGAGCGCGAACGAACGAGTTCCTGAGCGGCAAACGGGTGAGAATGTCCGACGGGGAAGCGAATCTATACAGGGATGTAACGTATCGTACATACAAAGCGAGCGACGGGGAGAGGGATATAGATAGCGCGACGTGGATACGAGGTGAGGCGAGAGTCTATTGCACACGGGGTAAGATACAAGGGAAGGATGAGATCCGGATAGATAGACGAGAAGGATGGAATGTACACCCATGCATGCGAGGGAGGCGAGATGAGAGCATGAAGTCGTGAGGTGTCGTCAATAATGCAAGCGGGGCGAGGAAGATGCGAGATGGAGCCGAAGGAGAAAGGAAGCGAAGATGATCAGACGCGGCGGACGGTGAGCACGGCGACGCGCCCGTCCTGCGCGATGCCATGGTTGATGCCTATACGTCTCAATCAGATTGGTATTCGTAAACGAATACCGACTTGAAGCGCACCCTTATGCCCAGGCGCCAACAGCCCCTCCCTCCACTCGACATCGGCGACCCACCAGATGCCCTTCCAATGCGTCCCCGCTACCGCGCGTTCCACAAACCAATCCCGGCCCTTATTCCACCCATCCTCGACAATCATATGGTTCTTCCTACTATGCTCCTCCTGGCTCGCGCCGACGAACCACGCGCCAGAGTCCGCCAACGAGCCGTTCTGCCTCCACGCCCTGAAGTGGTGTCCGCCGGCAAAGCTCTCCCAGCACGTCCCCCACATGGGGAAGTACTGCTGGCGGGCGAGGTACTGCTCGTCGCGCGCGCGGAGGCCGTCGCCGAGGTCTGCGGTGTGGATGGTGCCATAGTGCAGGCCGAGGCACTCTTCGGAGTAGCCGATCGATTTGGTGTAGGCGCGGAAGCCGTCGGGCGTGAGCACGAAGGGGTCGGAGAGACCGGAGACGATGATGTTTAGCGGCTCGCCCAGTTCGCCGCCGGGCCACTGTTCCGAGTGTTAGTCTGAGAGTATATGGAGAGAGGGGGAGTGCGCACGTCGAGCATGCGACCGCCGAGGATGCGCGGGTCGACCCAGCCAGCCGAGAGATCGACCTCGGCGGGTGGTGCAGAATGATGAGATACGACGAGCGGCTCCTGAGCCGGCACCGCCAGCGCCCGAGTCGACAGGCCGATCGCAGCAGCGACAAAAGTGAAGGGATGGGGCTTCATCGTCTATGGTGGCGGGGAGGGAAAGAGAGCGGTGTGGAGCGCCTGTTCTGCATGGCGACGCTGTTGTAGATAGTTCCCGCCGGCGGAGCGATGCATGGCCGCACGGGCGTCGCGCCGCAGCTCGTTCAATGAACACTTCCAAATCCGGCATGCGAACCCCGTACTTCCATTCAGCGAAGAGTTTGAGCGGCCAATAGGCGTTGGGCGTCTACTGTACTGCGAGCAAGAGTCAGGGCTTCGATTTGGAACGTGTTCTGACCCTAACCCCGCCCATCAATCATTTTCCGCGTCCGTCGCGCTTGACTTTCTGCTTTCCCTCTTGACTTCAACAACTCTTCGCTATACTTCTATTTCCCAAACCTACGTCACTGCGTGCAATCCTGTTATGCCGCGCTCAAAAACCCTACTCGCGTCAAAACCCAAAACGAAAAAGGCCCCTGCGCCCACGCCCGCGCCTACACCCGCAAAAGCGACGCCGAAAGTTGTGCAGCGTGCAAATGACGACTCGGACGAAGATTCCGACTCGGATGGCGATGAGGAGCTGGCAGTTGACGTTGGCGAGGATGCTGGCAGCGAGAGTGACGATAGTGAGGAGGAAGAGGACAGCGACGAGGACGGTGTGGACGAGGAGGGTATGGCTCGGCTCATGAACGCGCTCGGCGACGACGGACTCGACGAGTTTGAGCAGGCACAGCTCGGTGCACTCGCGGGCGAAGGTAGCGATGATGAGGATGAGGCGTCTGGGTCGGACGAGGAGGCTGAGTCGGATGAAGAAGGCTCTGCCGTTGCAGAGGACGGCCAAGGCGCCGAGGAAGATGAAGACGAGGAGGAAGGCGTCGAGCTTGACGGCGACGACGTGAGCATCGCTTCGGACGTCGTCGACCTCGTTCCCAAGCAGAAGATCCAGATCAACAACACCGTACGTATATATATTTCCTCTTCCTGCTTCATTACATCGGTACTGATATGTATACTCCGCAGGTCGCGCTCGACCGCATCCGCGAGACCATCGCCCTGCCCTCCACCCTCCCCTGGACCGAAACCCTCACAACAACGTACCCCCAAACCCACTCCACCCTCGACCCCTCCGACGACCTCGCCCGCGAACTCTCCTTCTACCGCCAAGCCCTCCACTCCGCCACCGCCGCCAAATCCCTCGCATCTCAACATAACTTCCCCTTTACGCGCCCCGCGGACTACTTTGCGGAGATGGTCAAGAGCGACGCGCACATGCAGCGCATCAGGAGCAGGCTGCTGGACGAGCAGGCGGGGATCAAGAAGAGCGAGGAGGCGAGACGGATGAGGGAGGGGAAGAAGTTTGGGAAGCAGGTGCAGGTTGAGCGGACGAAGGAGAGGGTCGCGGCGAGGAAGGAGATGGAGGAGAGGGTTAAGGGGCTCAAGCGCAGTACGTGCTTTCACTCTGGCTTATCAATCTACAGCGGTACTGATAGCTTGTATAGAGCGCAAGAACGCCCTCGACCCCGACGGCGGCGAAGATTTCGACGTCGCAGTCGAAGACGCGCTCGCCGACCGCCCCGCAAAACGCTCAAAAGCAGGTCCCGGTGCGTTTTCTCTTCTTACCACCTCACCCCCACCCCCTCTACTTTACATATACCATGACTGACATGTACTCCCAACAGGCGACAAAAAATCCCTCCCGCGCCACGCGCGCGACAAAAAATTCGGCTTCGGCGCCTCCGGCGGACGCCGCTCCAAGCAGAACGATCGCGATTCGACCGATACGTTCGGCGGCGATCGCGGGGGCGGGCGTGGTGGGAGGGGTGGGAGG
>UWZB01000359.1:4826-19073 GCA_900536885.1 Peniophora sp. CBMAI 1063
GATCTGGAGAGGGCACTCTATGCGGACCGACATGCGGTTCAGCTTACGCCGACAGACGATCCTGAGCTCCCGCGGTGGCTGAGCAACCTCGCGAACTCTTTCCGCTCTCGATATCAGCACTCCAGAGACGGCGACGACCTTGATAGTGCACTGAAGGCCATTCAAAATGCCGTTGAACTGACTCCCGACGGCCATCCAAATAAGTTAGTACGAATCCAATACTTAGCTCGTTGTTGTGCCTCTCGCTTCATGCAACATCGCACACAAGAAAACTTCGACGAAGCCATTTTAGTTTATCAAAGTGCAATGGATCAGCCTGTGGCAAATCCTCAGAAGCGGTTTGAATGTGCTGAAGCGCACATGCGATTTTTGACGGATAACCCTCAATTCTGTACCCTTGCTGCGTCGCTTTCCGCGCATTCGCGCGTCGTGGACGCACTCCCCGAACTTGTCTGGTTCGGTCACAGTGTTCAGCGTCGATTCGAAGACTCTGCTCAGGTTGGGAAGCTCGTCAATTCGGCCGTGTACGTTGCTATCGAGAGCGGGGAACTCAGGCAAGCTGTGCGGTGGCTTGAAGCTGGCAGGAGCCTCATCTGGACACAGATCGCATCCTTACTAGGCCCCATGGACGATCTCGAGGAATGCCATCCTGATGCTGCAAACGAGTTGCGCGAAGCTCGACAGAGACTACAGCAACTTGGCACAGCCGCTCAGATCGGTATGCACGCGCCGACCGCCGTCGTTCGGCGTCCTGCACACAGTGACCCCACGACTCCCCGTCACTATGTCCTCCCTATCGAAACGGCTTCGGACCACTATCAGCGAGCGGCTATCGGCTATGATGCACTTTTAAAGAAGATCCGCTCTTTAGCTGGGTTCCAAGACTTCATGCGGCCCAAACAGTTAACGGATCTCGTTGCGTCACCCGCATTCCGCCGCTTGAGTGCAACCGCCGTTGTTTTCATCAATGTTGCCGAGGCATCTTGCGACGCTCTCGCCCTTTCCAAAGATGGCTCTGTGAAACTCGTTCAGCTTCCAGCTCTCTCACTGAAGCGCGCGGAGAAGTTACGCTCGTTATGGACCGTGCATGTTGGCCTTCGCAGAGGTCACAGACGCGGAGAGATGCCTCGAGCTGTCGTGCGGAACAGACACATACACTCGATCTACGTTCGCATACTGAGTCTGCTGTGGTCATGGGTCGTACATCCGATCCTACAAGAACTGGGTCTTGTGAGTAATATTGATTTTCATCGCGATACAGAGGTTGATGGATGCGGACGCAGATCACAGAACCGTCAGGGGAACCATCATCACACATCGTCTGGTGCCCCACGGGACCTCTCACTCAGCTACCGTTGCATGCGGCAGGGAATTACAACCAAAGGGAGCCACGTCTCCGAGTCTTCGACTTCGTCATGTCGTCGTACACTCCATCCCTCTCGGCGCTGCTCAGATGCCTGGGAAAGGACGTATCCGGGACTCTTCCAAGAATGTTGGTCGTCGCACAATCTTATACTCCTCGTCTCGGGTCGGCGCCTCTGCCATGTGTACGCGATGAGACTAATCGTCTTCGCGCGATCATGCCTGGAGAAGGCCACGAGTTCTTCGAGGACGAGCAGGCATCGGTCGAACCCACGCTCGCCGCAATTAAGCAGCACAGCTGGGTGCATTTCGCATGCCACGGCTCGCAAAACGCGAAGGATCCGACTCTGACCGCGATCGAGCTGCACGACAAACCTCTCACGCTGGGGACGCTGATACACAACGTCTCCGAGAACGCGGAGCTGGCATTTCTTTCAGCGTGCGAAACGGCCGTGGGCGACGAGAAGATACCGGAGGAGTCGGCGCATCTGGCGGCAGGGATGTTGGCGGTCGGGTTCAAGGGGGTAGTGGCGACTATGTGGTCGATTCAGGACCAGGACGCCCCGATCATCGTCGAGGCGTTCTACAAGAAGTTGCTTGAGCTACGCGCGTCTGGGGATATGCCGTTGGGACATACCGGCGCGGCGCGTGCTCTGCATCATGCGACAATGGTGCTGAAGGATAAGGTCGGCGAGGGCAACTTTGAGCGATGGGTTCCGTTTGTACATTTCGGCGTCTAGTCTGGTTGATTGAGATTCGTTAGTTATGCGTTTGACTTCGATATGGGTCACGGGAAGCCATGTAACTTTGCTTTAGAACGTAGTCGGGTACGCGAGGACGCTCCACAGACCGTGCGCATACGCATGGGTCGTACTTCAAGATCAACATATTGAGATAGTAACGCAAACGCAGCATAAGGCACACACACTAACTCAGTCAAGACGAAGATCCGACTCAACACAACTGGTACACCACATCCGTCTCCCACCAGATATTTCCTCCAAACTCATCCCCCTCGGCATCATCTGCGCCACACCTCCACCCATGAAGCGAGTTTGGCGGGAGAGCTTGATACAGCTCATGAGGGCAAGAGGAGAACGTCAGCGAGACAGCGGGACGAATGTGCCACCTCGCTTCTTCGTCCTGACCAGCATGATCGCGCAACACTACTACTCGCTTGCAGGACGTCGTCTTCGAGCAGCCTTGACCTCGGCACATCCAATGAAATCCGTTTGATGGAGATATATTTGCCTAGACGTTGCCTGTCCATCCTGGCTTCTCATATCAGTAGGCGCGCCTTCCGCCCCTACACCTTGAGGTACGCCCACTTTCATTTATGTTCTCGCTCTTTATACTAATATCATGCGCAGATTACGCCCAGTATTTGATGTGCACCGTCTGAACCTGAAGCCGGACAGCCTTGTTCGCGAGAGTTCATGCCCGAAACGGTGACTCTTTGAGACACTCGCTGCGTTCCCTTCGATCTCCGCAAACATCCAAGAGTCGTAGAAGAGCGTGCAAGACGGTCGTGATGCTCTCATGGGGAATGGTACGCGTGTGCGGGGTTTATCAATGCGTAAGTCTTCTCTCCTCTCCTTCCCCACTTCATCTCCCACCCCTCTCCCTGGCCACCGCATCGCAAAAGCTCACGCCTTCCTCCAGACAGACTCGCAGACCGCGGCCAAGGCTCGATCCTCGACGCCCTCGACTCTTCCGTGGAAGCTCAGAGGAAACACGAGGCGGCGATCAAGGCGAAGGGGGTGAGAGAGGCGAAGGCGGCCGCGCAGACGACCGCTTCTACTCGACATCAACGTACAACGACACCTACCCCACACACGCCCAACCGCCCCCGCCGACCGCTCCCCCTCCCGAGCATTTTTGGCGTGACAACGCCAGCGGGCGGATGCGGCTTTGTCGCGCAACACGCGCAGGGTCAGTGTGGAGGGTAGGGGGAGGGGGGGAGTGATGATGAGATGTTGTCGTTGGGGCCTATTGGTGGTCCTGCTTCTGCTACTTTGGCCGCAAATGCGGCGGGGACGGGTGCGGACGCGGACGCGGGTGCAGGAGGAGGAAGAGGAGGAGGAGGAGGCCCTGCGGTGAACGAGGACGCACATCCATGTCCCCAACCCGCACGCCAACGCCTTCGAGCCAGACGGTGGCGGCTTCGGGCTCGGCGCTGATCCGACCCCTCCTCATCCTCCTCGCTCACACCAACACGGCCACGGTCACGGCTAACACGCACACGCGCACGGTCAGCATCAACATTAACACGGTCAACACCACATGGTCAACCCAGTCGAACCCCTCGCCCAAACCCTCAGCGCGATGTTTGGCCCCGCGATCAACCAGACTTCTAACGATCTTGCTGCCGGCGGCTCTGATCAAGAAGATGGGGATGAGAGCGACTCGAGCGGGGAGGGGCCGCCGGGGTTGATGCCTCCGGAACGAGATAAGTAGTGATAGTGACAGTGGGGATGGGGGGATGCCGCCGCTCGAGAGGGTCGGCGGAAGGGGAGGGGGGACGGGCTATCATGAGATTGAGGACATTGATTAGACTGCGGAGGGGAGGGGAGGGTTCTTAATGTGTAGAGTACTGCTAGTGCTATGTAATCTGCTATCTTGGTTTGCACCCGACTTATTGGACTTTCTTCCGGTTTGGCCGGGTCGTTAGGTCGTAAGGCCCACGCGTACATGAGCAGGTGATAGGAATCATAGGATGTTGTTGAGAGCGTAACCCTAACCTTATCCACTGTCGCGCCGACGCCGCGAGGTGACAGGTCCAACGGCGTTTGATTCTTGGCTTCAACCACGATGTATACACTCAGTACAATACACTGGACTACTCCTCGAGTGTCTATGAACCTAATGTTCTGGGACGAGTCATACTCGACCTGCTGAAGTGCTGAGAGCTCGACGGTCTAGGGCGCGTACGACTCGGTTGCTTCATCATTTGCAGGCGCGACGTCTTCCTACTACATGTCCTCGACAGACCGCAAATCCCACACCACTTGCAGAAGAAAGTCGCTACATTGTCCCCCTTAAGACCGAGAATGCAGTGGTGCTTGGAGCTCTCGCGGAAGATGAGCTAGGAGCTGGAATACTTAGAGGAACAGGGTCTATTGAGTGCGTGCATCTGCTATTCGTACGCTTGGATGTTGCTGATTAATTTCGGACAGGCTCAATTTCATTTCGGAGGCTACGGCGCACAGAAATGGTAGTATGAATGTGCTGCTGGCTGGCGGACAAGGTGCGTTTGTATATTTTCGAGTCTGATATGCTCGAGCTGAGTTGATGCGCAGATCATGTCCTCGCCGCGCTGGCCTCCTCGTGCTTTCCAGGCAGACTCCGTGCTGCCGCACCCTTGTCAAATGGCCGCGGCCGCCAACGCTCGTATATGAAGTATACGACCCCTCAAGACTACCATGCCTTCACACCCCTAACACGCCCTCCCTCCAACCCCAACCACCCCACCAGCGCAGCCGGGCCAACAACAACCATACACCCCACGCACACACTCGCGGCATGCCTCCCTCCCTCACCTCCGCCTCCATCCGCCACACCGACTCAGCCGGCGACCTCGAAGTCCACTTCGACCCCTGCGACCCGGGACTGAAGTACGCGCTCGTCGCGGATACAGCGAGCTCTCGGGCTCCTGCGGCCGCGTACACCCTGAAAGACGACAAGCGCTTCAAGGACGGTGTACCGGACAATGATATTTGGGTGTACCGCGGTACGCTGCTCCGGACGTCCGAGACGATTCAGGTCGTGGTCAAGGTGGCGTTGACGCCAGAGGCGCTCGAGGAGCTTGTCAACGAGGGCCGGTTTTACTGTCAACGGTTGGACGTTGCGCCGGGTGTACCGGTCCCGGTATGCTACGGCGCGCATCGGGTACTCGATACGGAGCTCGTTCAGGAGAAGATGTATGCGTGGGGATGTCTTGTGCTTGAGGATTGTGGGGAGGCGCTGGGGTCGTTTGATGGGGAGGTTGATGAGGGGTTTCGGTACGCCTGTTCCTTCATTGTGTGGGTTTCATTATCTGATGCCATCTGTAGGTCAAGCCTCGTCAACGCTGTTCTCGCTCTCCACGCCGCTCAGATCATACACGGCCAGCTCGATCCGCGCCATGTTCTACTGCGCGACGGCCGTCCTTATATCGTCGATTTCAGCCGAGCCAGTGCCGTTCATGCTTGTGCCGGCTCTAAGTCGTTATCAGGGCTCGGGGATGACTGTAGGCTCGAGTTCGGACGCGAGATCGATCCTGGGAAGGACGGATTTGGTTGCGATGAGCTGTATGAGGTTTTGAAAGCTATGCGTGTTTTGAGACCTGGTATGTCTCTTAATGTACTTGAGGGCCGATATTATGATGCTCATGCAATTCAAGCGACACTGCGCATGTGCGGCACGGACCATTGGGACGCACGACTAATACAAGACCCGCAAGCGCTAGCCGACGAGGCTCTAGCATGGCAAGACGGACTCACCGCGACAGAGGCGTTCGAGGTGGCGCATGAGGCTATACTCAGATATTACCGGGAGTGGATGCCTGGCTCGGATGAGGTTGCGCGTCAGGAAGATGCGTGTGCGGATTGTATTTCTTGAGTTGTGGTGGGCTGTGCTTACGAGGCGTGAATAGCGTATGTCCGAGGAGCGCGGTATCGAGATGATATGAAAGCGTATGCGGGGTCGGTGGGCGGACGGTGATTGTGTTGCAGACGGCTGTACTAGATATGTCTGATCACGCAATATGTATGATGGTACCAGAGGGATACCAGTGAGAACATTGCGCGCCCCAGGCAATCATCATTGATTGAATATATGGCGGCGAAGGCTACGCCGCCGGGGTGTCGCGGCGGAAGGGGATAGGCTGCTATGCTCTACTCTTGATATGAGCTTTGGGAATCGTATAGAACAAGAGTCTGTTTGTTTAGCAGACTTTCCTGACTGTCACGGCCCCGGAGCGGTGAGATAACCCTAACCTAGGTCGCGGCCCAAACACCCGATGATCGAGCAAGCGTCGAACAAGTCCTCAAGTCCTTGTTCTTGACCACCATCCGGACACTCTCGCCCACCGTCGCTCATCCATGACACGAGATCGACCGTCATACGCGATGCCAAACTTCTTCTCCAGTCAACAGTACTTCCTGAAGGACCTTGGGAATCTTTGCATCGTCTCAGCGCAGCCGGTCGCGCGCACGTCATAAGACTCATGTCCATCGCCGCGCGGTAGACAGCGGGGTCTTTCTGGAGTATGAAGAGGAGAAGGCAACAGCTATCGGTAGCGTCGTTGAGTCCAGAGTGCGTCTTGCCCACAATCGCTCTGCTCTCACCGGTTATTGACGTACAACACGCAGGGAGACCTTGATGGCCGTCTCTACCACCCCACAACTCCTCTCATTTCTGAAAAACACCCGCCAACCGCTTTCGCCTTCGCGCCCCTCCGCATCACCTTCGACGGCATTGTGCAGGCCAGACGCGGTCGACTCCCAACAGAGACTCATACTCGTGCCGTGGAGCAGACGTTCGTCGGCGCACTCAGCACCGGACGGTGTTTACTCTCCGTCATCGGCGTGTTGAAAGCCGGACGGCCTGAGAACAGTGTATACGTCTACCGCGCAATACTCACGCTGGCCGACGATGTGGACGACGCCGGAGTTGCGGTTGTCGTCAAGGTGGCGGCTAGCGAGGACGCGCAGAGGAGGCTCGTGGAGGAAGGACGATTGTACGCTGGATGTCTGGCCGAGCTGCAGGGCGTGCATGTTCCGTCATGTTATGGCGCATACGATGTGCGCTTGCCGGAATCCGCGCGAGGGCTCAGAGACGCGTATGGTTTTTTGATGCTGCAGGATTGTGGAAGCCATGTTGCGTCGTTTGAAGGAGCCGACGTCGACGAGGATTTCCGGTACGTACTGTGTTTGCTCCGTCGTCGAGACTTTCATCCTGAGCTGATGGTATTATAGAGATGCGACGTTCTCTGCGCTGAAGAAAATACACGCGGCGGGGGTCATGCACGGGGATATACAGCCGAAACACGTCGTCAGAGGCGTCGAAGGGAGATCATTCATCGTGGACTTTAGCAAAGCCAGCAGCGGTCACGCCTGTACGAGCCTGGATATGGCTTGGAACCAATTCCTACTCTTCGATCAGCCTCAGTGTCCTAAGATATACCGGGCAGCTCGGGAATTGCGCGTTCTTGCTCCAGGTGAGTCTTCGCTCTTAGATCTTACATGATATGGGCGATGCACTGAGACCTTCCGCCAGACGAGTTCGAATGGTACGGCACCCTCTTCCCAATCACGTACCTTAACCAGGCGGAAGAGCTCGCGCGTCGCGCGCCTTCGAGCTACGATGAGGTCCCTGCGCTTGCGCTGTGGGACGCGTATGTGGCCATCTTGGCTTACTATAAGGAATGGTTCTGGGACGCGGCAGTCGAGCTATCCGGTGCGGATGCATATGTGACTCGCGATTCTTGGATATCGGCTCATGAGATGATGAAGGACGTCTGCAGCACTGTTTGGTTAGGGACTGTGAGGCTTTTGCGCGGAGAAGGACGGAAGAGGCTGACGCGACGCGGGAGATGCAGGGCTAGTCTCGAAGACCGGCGGGTAACTTCGACCCGCGACATTCAGCATTGTGTATCGTAGAGTAGCCCACCATCGTGGTGTTGTACGAGTTGGATATGCGGCACTCGCATAGCGACAAGCTCGGGTCAATAGCTAGAACGGTAGTAGCTGAAATAGCAGTCTACTAGAGGCCGCCTGAGCTGGCGATGCGCGAAAGTATGGAGCGAATTCACAAAAGTCAAGGATTAAGAATAGATGCAATCAGAATGTCAGGCGAGCCAGGCGTTGTCATGTGTGTATGGAATATACGAGGGCGCGGCAGATTAACCCTAACCCTATTCGTGATCAATCTAGACACCGCGCCCGCGTCGCACGAGGCACGTCGCACGACGCGCTCAGACGCTCCTCCCCACTTGCTTCTGACCACCACCCGGAGTTCCATAACCCTTCGCGATCTGCTCCATCCACGAAATGTACACTATATGACCGCAGAAGCGCGTACGCGTTGAACGAAGATATCGCATACGTCCGGCAAACACTACGTAAAGATGACCTCCGGATTCCGCACGCCGTCTCGACGCCGTTGAAACGTCCCTCCAACAAGGCTTCTGACTCGAACTTCAGTCTCAGCTGCCAGAAACTCCCTTCTTTATCTGCTTCCTCGCTCTCGCGAGATGTCCATCGTCGCAGCGGACGTGAAGGCCTTCGTGGAGTGGGAAGATGAAATAGACGTCTTTCTCCACGAGGGCTTGACTCTCCGAGCCGTGGACGCCACGGCTGTCGCGCAACTGCCCTTTGAGCATTGCAAGCTGCTTGCCGACGGCGCTGCGCTGAGGGAGCGCGGAAGACTGAACGAGGTTGCCGTTGTTCGCGGAGTCATCGTCGACGCGGACAGTTCGGCGTCGGAGCCGAAGGTGCCGGTCGTCGTGAAGCTAGCCACTACCAAGCGCGCTCTCAGTAACCTCGTCAACGAAGCCAAAGTTTACAGCGAGAAGCTGCCTGACCTGTCCAGTGGGACCGGCTGTGTACCTCAGTCCTATGGCATCTACGAAGTCATCAATCGTACGACTCGGGATCCCGATGAGCTTTGCTTTGGGTGTATGATTCTTGAAGATTGTGGCGAACCCGTTATATCTCTACGCAACTCAGGGGCGGAGGACGAGGTTCTGTTCCGGTACGTCTCTCTGGTGTCTCTTCTGAGTATTGTATAGCATGGCTAACGTTCTCTACAGCACTCGCCTTGTAGCTCTCGTCTACGAGCTCCACAAACGAGGTATCACTCATAACCAAATTGAAAATAGACATGTTCTCCAGAAGAATGGGTGGCCGTACCTCATCGACTTCAGCAAGGCCACGTTCGATCACGATTGCCCTCGGAAGTCCGATAACTTGAACGATCAGGACTACGGCGCGACTGTACACCCCTCCGCGAAGGAGTTTGGCTGTAAGGAGATCTACGAAGTATGCCACAGAACGAAGATGTGGTTGCCGGGTACGCAGCTCATTCTATGCTCCTTATGCACCCATAGCTGAGCAATCTGATAGTTGAATTCATGTGTGAAGGCTATCCTTGGACTGCCCGCGTGTTCCTGGACAACCCTTGGGCGTTGGCCGACAAATTCGTTGACAGTGGCTCCTTCGACGAGCTGGCGCCTCAGTATACCCCTCGGGAAGCTCTGACCTTGGTGCACGAAGCAATTTGCGACTATCATAAGAAGTATCTGCCCGAACGTGGCGTAGAGTATGAAGGTGCAAAGCTTGATCTACTGGTCGGTCAGGACGGTCAATGCTCATATATCGATAGACGATCTTCGGAGGAACCTGGACAAGTATTGTCAGGAGTACGAGAACGAGGTTGCTCGGCGTTCTATACAGGAGTAGACGTAGGCTGTAGATCAACAATCGTCTCACACATGGCTTGATGCAATCTGTGGACCTCTGTATTCTTGAGTAACAACCCGATGATCCCTTGACCGTTCATCTCTGACTGAGGTGCTGCCGTCACCGCGTGCCACTCGAGTTGATACATGATCGCTCCATAAGGTGGCAACGCTCAATCGACGCTGCGTCTTTCCTCCATGATGCTCGAGATTCTCCAGATGAGCGAAGCTTCAGCGAGAATGAATGCTAGTTAGCTCAAATGGACCGGGACCGGTTAACCCTAACCCTAGCGACGGTGCGAATGCCGCCGCGTCCACGAACGAGGCTAACGAGCGCCCATCCGCACTCGTTCTTGACCATCATCCGAAGTTTTGCTTCCAACTCATTACCCTCGAACAATGACTCTTCCATCCTCCCGGGAGACAACGCATCACGCGAACCCTGTATTCCTGCACATATCTGAGTGCAAATACTACGTAATGGGGACCGTCGGATCCGCGCATCGCAACGTGTGGCGCCAGTGCGACCGTCCAGAGCGACTCTTGACTCGCACACTTGCCCAGCCTATCTCCCCTACGAGCCACTACGGCATCGTCTTTCTCACCTATCCAGGATAGTCGGAGTCCCCGACATAATACCGCATATGCTACGCCACGCCGCTGTCCGGGACTACGACCCTCATGATGGCGAGAACGCGATGTGGCTCACCCCGGGAGTGCACAAACTTGAGCTGGTCCCTGGGACGGCTCGTCTTGATGTGACGCTTCACGAATATGACCTCATCGAGGAGGACATGCTGTCGCGCAACTCCAACGGCGAGGAAGGAGTCATAATATATCGTGCCGTCCTCAACGCTGTCTCGCATACCGTGGACGATGTCAAAGTTGTCGTCAAAGTTGCTATAACCCCGTCCGGCTATAACAAGCTTCTGAAGGAGGGCCGGCTTTACGCTACCGATAGCCTGGCACCGCTTCAAGGCGATATCGTCCCCCTGAGCTACGGCGTCCATCGGGTGACCAATGGCATTGGAGACGAAGCCTTGGGCTGCTTAGTGCTCCAAGACTGCGGCGAGCCCTTAGAGAGTCTGAATCAGACAGAGCATCACTTCGAGTGCGTTTGCCGCAATTACTACGCTTCTTACTTTCTTATCATAAAGTGTCTAGGGACCTGGCCGTCCAAGCACTCGTGCGGCTGCATGATGCCGGTATTCGCCACAACGCCTTGTTCGCCAATCATATACTCGATAATGGCGGCAAGCCGTTTTTTGTGGACTTCGCCGATGCAGAAGAGTCGACGTGCAAGCGCATCTTCAAGGATATACCAGAAAGAGGCGCCGTCGCGCCCGACAAGTCGACTTTCGGCTGCGCCGAGATATATGCTTTCTGTCAAAGGCTGAAGTTCTGGAAGGAGGTTGTAGGTAAGTCGAAACTCTCTCTCGGTCATACTTATGTTGAACTCGAGGTTTTATCCAGACACCTTCGACGCCAAGGGTGGGCCCGTGAGCACGACCTGGGTTGATGATCCAGCAGGACTTGCGCATCTTCTTCTGGAACGCTATAGTACCATGACGCCCGCGATGGCTCTAGAGGAGGCGTATCGATCCATCATTAAGTATTGCGCCGTTGCGATGCCAGACAGAGCGGAAGAGTACCGAGGTACGTCCATAGTAGTGCATGATCCCAAACTACACGGAGATCTAACATATTGCGCGATAGAGCTGGTACAAGGGGAGGAGTTCAAGGACGCATGCAGACAGTATGCAGAGGCTCGTGGCATGGTCGAATAAACGCTTCAATCGAAGATGCGGCACATTGTCGGGACTGGTTTTGTATGCGTTACCGCTATTATTTGGGAATATCTTTGTTTTCCACGTTGTTCCGAAATGATCCGCTCACGTGTACTTTTGACTCCATTCTCGGCTTGCGTAATTCGGTCACTTTGATCTCAACCACCTCTTTCCCAGAGCCCGAAAGGTGACGCGACGAAGGGCATGAACTTGCCCGAAGATCGTGAGGCCGCCAGCATTATCACCAGTCTTCGCTCCCAAACAAATCTGCCTATCACTCCTTTGTACCCCCGACCATCGACGTCGCGATGTCCACCACGCTCAGCGCTACTCTTCGCGACCCTGATTACGGCATGTTATTCAATCAAGATCAACTCCTCCTCGTGTCCGGCACCCAATCGAAACCGTTAGATGGAGAAGACTTGCACTTGACCTCGATATCGGATGCGGAGCTGCTCAAGTACACGCGCAAGAGTGATCCAGACACCTACCGCGTCAGGCTCGAGACGACCATGGGCGACGGTTTCGACGTTATCGTGAAAGTTGCCCAGGATCTTCAGTCCTTTGACAGGCTTGTGAAGCTCGGGAAACTCTACGCTGGTCTATTGTTCGACCGCGAACAACCCTACGTGCCGTTATGCTATGGCGCGTTCAAGGTATCGGAATCAGCCATTCACACTCGCCTCGATACGAAAGGCGTGGGCTGCTTGGTACTTGAGGATTGCGGCAAACCCCTGACTATGTTCAATATCAAAGGTCGCAGGGCCCTGACGGAGAGGTTTAGGTTCGTCTATGGCAGTCTAGATACGCGTAGCCTTTCCGCCTGACGCACAGTACGATTCATGAATAGGATCAGGCTCTTCAATGCTGTTCTCAAGGTGCACATGGCTGGTATCTGCTATCAGTTTGACGAAGACGAGAAGCATGTTTTCGACGTAGATGGCCCACCTCGCCTCGTCGGCTTCACAAACGCCAAGATGAGCGATGAGCCGTGTCTCGAGCCTGGTAATACTCACAAGATACCCATATTCCGCGCACCTTCACTGGATCCGGACGAGTTTCCGCGCTGTGACGCCCTCTTTCTACTCGGCGAGTTCTTGGAACTATGGACTCCAAGTAAGTGAATCGTCTGTTCAGAGCGCAACTGTCTTCGCTGAAGTCTTCTGCCAGACCTCTTTTCCTGCTCAGGGTTCGATGGGCAGACTTTCCCTTACGAGATGTTAAACAAGCCCTTCCGCGTTGCAGATATGAGGCCTTCCTTTCTGTCGAAGAGAGAAGGTCTCAAAGCGGCTATGGAGGGAATCTGCCAGTACCTAGAGAAGTATTATCCCGAAGCCGGTCGTGACTATCGAGGTGAGTTCTCTTGGTACATCTCTGAACAACTGGTTTCATCTGATTACATGGCAGTTATGATAAAGATCAACATGCACAGGTTGAGCGCGGTTTATGAAGCCCGTGGGACTGAACCCAATTTGCTGAGGTTTTTTGACGGGGACCTTCAATGCAGCTGGCAAAGGCCAACGACGGAAAGGAGAGTTTAGACTTTGGGGCTATCCGACAACTCAGTGCTGAAGATAACACCTTATACCATATTGGGAACGATCAGTGAATATCATCGTTCGTGGGATACCCCTCGTACAACCTGAAAGTACTAAGTATTCCGGCTGCAATGTACTTCAAGCCTTTGACGGTCGGTCTGAAGGTTGGGAAGGTGCTGTAGCACCTGGCGGAGTCTAATGGGCGATAACATGGCCCGTTAGATTTGAGCTAACGATGGGTGCCGCGACGGTAAGGCTAACCCTAACCCAAGGGAGACCCGTTCCGGGAATCCCGGCAGCAACCCTCGCGGGTCTCGGGAAGTGCCGAGCACTTGGTGATGGCTGCTGGCACGCTCGACGCGGCAGTAAAGCATGTCTTCACGTCCCTCGCATTCGAATCATAGCCGTGAGGCGCGCGTAGCGCGCCGAACATAGTTGCGCGGGCGCTTCGCGCCCGCGCTGGGACGCCGAAGATGAACATCCGTCGCGGCGCTTCGCGCCGCGCCGCGACGGGGCCGGGAGGATGCTGGTGGGTTGTAGCAGGACATTGTTGGCTGATGCTTCTTCATATGGTCTCAAAGGGCCCGTAGCTGTAGACATGATTATGTACTCTATAGTTCATAGCTGTTGTGACCTAATTTTCACGTAGTGTTTCGTGTATTACAAGTTTATTGTACCAAGAGCACACACGGCTGATTAGCCTTGGCCATCCTCATAGTATAGAATCGACCCGCATGGTATATTACTATGGGGCAGAAGTATATACTCAATGAACCAGCCTTGAACAGACTGCCCCGTCGCGGCGGCGACGGATGTTCATCTTCGACGCCGAGGTCCTCGCTCCGCTCGGCCCTCGGCGTCCCAGCGCGGGCGCTTCGCGCCCGCGCAAAACTATGTTCGGCGCGCTACGCGCGCCTCACGGCTAGGATTCGAATGCGAGGGACGTGAAGACAGGCTTCACTGCCGCGTCGAGCGTGCCAGCGGCCATCACCAAGTGCTCGGCACTTCCCGAGACCCGTGAGGGTGCCGGGATTCCCGGAACGGGTCCCCCGGCACTGTAGGGCGGGGAGAACGTGAAATTCACGAGCCGTTTCACGGCCTAAGCCTGCGAAAATCATAT
>UWZB01000360.1:0-18884 GCA_900536885.1 Peniophora sp. CBMAI 1063
CGGAGCTACCGAGCACTACCGAGGCCGCTGTGGACGCTGGACTCGTCGATCCCCCGCTACCTATGATCGCGCTCTTCCTCTACGCTCTCTTCATCGTCGTCGCTTCCACCGGACGCGACTCTCCCGGAGCTACCGAGCACTACCGAGGCCGCTGTCGACGCTGGACTCGTCGATCCCCCGCTACCTATGGCCGCGCTCTTCCTCTAAGCTCTCTTCATCGTCGTCGCTTCCACCGGACACGACTGCGTGGGGCTCACGGCGCCCGGCAGGCGCCTTGACGGTGCTCCCGGAGCTGCCGACCACTACCTAAGCTGATGTCGAACTTATTACCGGTGAACCCACCCCCCGTGGCCAACCCCAAGCCGTTGAGCGCTTGTCACTGAAGCCCTCTGCTCCTGTCGTCGTCTTTCAGCTTCCAGTCCCTCCGATCGCGAACCAACGCACTTCAGACCGCAGTCGCTCCCGGCGCTGGTAATCGCCGTCACGGTACCCCGGATCTGCCAAGGTCATTGCAGACACTGGTCTCATCGATCCTGCTACTGTCCGTTTATCCACCGTGGTCTTCGCCGTCATTCAATCTTCCACGACCGGTCACGATTGCATTGGGCTCACGGTGCCCTATGACGCTTCAACGGTACTTCAAGTCTACCGGGCTCTACCGAGGCCGTTGTGCATGCCGGTCCTATCCATCATGCCGTTACGAGCTTGCCTCACGGTATCGAGCTGTGTACCAGCTGAAGCCTTGCGCTCCTCTTGTCGCTCCCATTCAAACCCCTGTGACTGGAGTTGAGTTCGCTGCGGACTGCACTCTCTCGGCGGCTGGCGATCGATCCCGTCCTTCTTACGTTTTTGTTTCGTGTGTTGTCTCTACCCATCGTGTATCTTAGATCATGTTTTTCTCTCATGGTTCCAGTTATCACGAACGGCGGTATCTCATTTCACACGGGAACGTCTAAGCAAGCTAGCCCAAGGTCTTCCGTATTGCACCATCGATGTGCCGTGTGGTTTGTAGAGATCCCAGTATTCTTCCCCGTAGTTTGGTAAGAGTTGTCCCAGCGCGTGTCTGTCAACCCGCACCTTCACTGATGCACTGGCGGAGATGAAGACAGCTGCCCGTGTTCATCGCGTTGCATGCGGTCTCGTGCGGAATAAGCGTAACCCGAGGCCGGCATCCTATGTCCTCCGTAGAATGAACTCGCCTTCGTTTACGTCCGGGATGCTATGGCTATGCACCTCAACGAACTCGGACGCGCATGATGGACGGTCTACCGTCCACGATGATGCTTGGGGTTGAAATTCATCCGGAGTATCTTGTACCGGTTGGAGTTGGATCTGCCCAGACTTCCCCAGTCAGACGCAAGGTGGCGGCATGGGAAGACGGCTTTAAGCTAGGGAACAAGTTGTGACGCCCGTTTCTCTACACCACCACCATGTCCGTCGACAGCGATCTTGTCCGGTATGCGATGTGTTGAACCAAGAAACCCGTCGCTAATCCATTTTGCAGTGCCCTGCGGGACGAAGCCTTTCGCTGCGGGGATATCTTCGAATGGCTGGGAACCTCCGGCTGGTCGAGGCGTAAGGAGGGCGCGTTGAATGCGATCCCAACGCTGGCCTCTACTTCCAGCAGACTTTTGCGTCTCGCGAGCACTACAAACCAGCTTCTAAACGCGTTGCAGTGAGTGTTCATTGCTTGCATCAACGCCTTATCTGACGAGAAGTAGATCATATATCTTTAGCTTACCAGATGACGTTCTCGTACTCATCTTTCGCAACACCGCCTGGATTGATCCTCCTGAAAATGGGTGTCGTGGGGTAACAGCCGCATTGGGATGGATGGCTTTGCCACGCGTCTGCGTGCGATGGAGGGACCTCGTGGAAGGGGATCAGGTTATCTGGGCTCAGGCATACTCGCAAGTCCCAAGCCAGCGAGAACTCTTTCTGCGCAGGGCAGGAGATGCCTTGACTACTTTCGAGATATCGCCGCAGGTCCCTCGACTGCACAGCGCTATCATATTTGCAAGCCCAGCACTGCACCGATTTCTTCTTGACTCTGACTTGTCTAACTGTCGAGCCATCGTTCTTCAGGACTGCAGGGATTTGGTCACATACCTTTATCACGTCTTCAACATGATCGGTGATGGTCGCGTGCCTGTCCTGGCGGAGCTGCGCGTAGGCGCTGGACACTCTACAGAGCATAGGCTAGTACGGTTCTGCAGGTGTGTGACGCTGATACAATGCACGTCTAACCTTCGGTCTTATTGACGGAACATCAGAAAGTCGACGGGACGTCAGAGGATCATAGTCAATCTACCGAAACTCAAGAGCTTGGTCCTTGACAACATATTCTTCGCAATTGTCGCAGAGGGCCTAGAAACTCTGCGGCTTAGGCGTGTACACTGCTCAGCCATCAGCGCAGTACCAAGACTGCGAACAGTGGTCCGTTCGCTCATACGCCCTCACGCCCATACGCTGCGCCATCTCGAACTTTCACGAGCATTCAAGTTGGATAACGTCGCAGAAACACCGGACTCTGTGGCCTTGCCCATGTTGCGCACTCTCCGCATACATGGGAGTCTTCTCTGCGTGCTTGCGGTGCTGAGCGTCCTCCAAGTTCCACGTGGCGTGCAAAGAGATCTTACAGTAGATCTGGGTGCTCTTCACGCGGCCCCCTCGACTGTGCAAGATGCTTGGGGAGCACTGGCGGGCTCGTTCGGTATGTGTTTTTGAACGGTTTTGAACGGTTGAGAGTGTCGTGTTAATGAAACTCTATAGACAGCAGCGCATCAAACGCGGTGTATATCTGCTATCGCGAGTCTGGACAAAGGTTGAAAGATGAACGAAATGTGCACGTACTCGGGGAAGCCCTCGATATCGAACTCTATACTGAGAACGCTGCATTCAAGTCCAGAGTTCGGGGTGTTACACATCCCGCGGTGTCGAGCTTGATCCTTCGCCTCCGGTGGGCTTTGAACGGCGAGTTCACATGGTGGTCCCTGCTCGGGCTGGTGGCACAGGCGATCGCTCGCGATGCTACTGTCACTGCGGTATTCCTTGACATGCCGAAGCACTACTGGTATCCGCAGCAGGCAATGCCCTGGGTAAAAGCGGCCGAAAAGGTTGTAGATGCATTTCCGGATCTCACCAATATCGGTCCGCGAGGGAAAGTCCTGGCTGCCATAGAGGAGCACCTGTGGAAAGAACATCGGATTTACATACGCATTGCTTGTCTGGACTCTATATAACAAAGAGTTGGTATCGCGTGTACTTATGCATCATAGATAGAAGATGGCGCGGATATGTGTTTGGTGTTGCTGTGCAAGATGCCCGATGCGGGGGCTCTACTCGACGGTTGGGTGGTTCCGCCTTTCGCAACGTCTTCTTCGACGAGTCATCACAGTCGCCGCAGTCGCGTTCGGGCAAGAGTACTTACCCGGTGCGAGCTAGTGTGAGTATACGAGATTTGATGACTGAACATCAGAGCGAGTACCGCTCATGGTGCTACAAGGCGGGGGCGCAAGAATCCATGCAGTAGTCTAAGGGCGTAGGACTACAGCATCGTGGGCGGTGCGCGACCCATTCAAGGTCCCGGCAACGCTCACGTCATAGTCTTGGTCGACGGCATAATCCAGTACGCTGTCAGTCGGCTTCGAACGGACTTGGCTATTGGCTTTGCGTTCGAGCTGCTGCCGCTAGCTTCCGGCGCTTCGCGACTCTCATAGGGCGCTACAGAACAGACTGCTGTCGTTGGCGTTGGAGAGACTGGTGCGTCTCGATACACGGCCAGTGTAGACCGAGATCAGGGGTTGTAGATGTGGCCAAGCGTGCCCTTGCAAGATGGGCGCGCTTTGCGCGGCCTCTCCAACGTATGGTCGTGGAATCTGCTGAGGGTAGCCGGCTGCGCTGACGCTCGGAGCTCACGCGGCTAGATAGGTGGCACTTGGGCGCTAGGAAGCGGGTAAGCCGCCAGGCAGGGCGCGACTCGCTCTATGGCGGCTGTTGCGCGCATACCCGGGATTGACACCGATGCATCCTCATCTCGCGGTCATATTCGCGTGAATGTTGCGGAGCCTCGCATGACCAGCCCGGCGCGAGGGCTCGCTTCGGTCGCAGCCACGATCCCCGAGGCTAGCCTCATGTGACGCGCGTCGCGCGCCACGCTCTTCTTCGCGCACCTTCCCCAATCTTTCAGGGACCACCACCACCATATTCCTTCCACTCGATACCGAAATTTATCATTTCTATACGAATGTCCTGCCAAGTCGACACCGCCGATTCTCCACAGTAAACGTACCCATAGATCCAACTCGGTCTCACTGCATGACCTCTACATCACCATGTATGCTAATATTCTTCCGGAAGAGTCAAAAATTCTGCTCATTACCGCCAATGGCGCACGGGAGAGGCTCGGCACGCGTCATGCTCGCGGACCAGGTCACCGTTCGCAACATCGCGGCCGCCCTGAACTCCGTAGACCGGCCTTCCTCGAGGGAAGTCCAACATGTTCTAGGTTCGTACGGGAGACAGGTTCTTCATCAAAGACGAAGACCTCCAGGCCGTGGGTGGGGACGACGGCGCAGGTGAAGGATGCGCACTCGACGAAGGCGTATCAGGCCGGAACATGGGCGACGAAGGGTGCGCGCATCACCTTGGTATACTCCCTTACCACCAGAACTGGCATCGCACAGGTTCTATAAGTGCCACATGGAGAGCATATGCTCAGATCCTCAAGAGTACACCCCCGTCGAAGCAGTGCACCCGCTGTATATTCCTAGAGACATCTCCACTGAACAGATCGCTGCGATACCGCTTGGGTTGGCTACGTCCGTGCTCGGCATTTACCAAAGGACACCATAAACAATGGCTTCGACATCGGAGGTGCAGGCATCTCCCAGTCGAGGGCTCAGAGAGTGATGGGCAAGTACGCTGGGCAGGCTGCAGTCGTCATTGATAGCGAGAGCTCAGTTAGACAGTCCGGTACGATTATGTACCCAAATCGTTTACGAGTATTGACGCGATGCGCAGCTAGGGTTCATTCAAGGCATGGGACTGCAATTCGCTCATCGCGACCGCATCCGCGCGCAGCGAGGACCACTGTTAAGGTCGAGAGAGCATGCCGTATGGCATGGCCTCGTAGTATTGCATACCGCGGATAGGACCAGTCAATTGGAGTCTGTCTCCGGAACGATCTCTCCGATAAAGACTGGGTGCGCCACGGCGGGAGTTGTGCCTCGCTCACGCCTCCTTTCGCCTTGGGGGTCCTCCCCAGAACCCTTGAATTGCAGAGTCACTCTACCCGCCTGGCAGCAATCCGTCGTCATCCCGCGCAGAATCGACACCATTCGCAGGCTATCAATATGAGGCTACAGACCCTGAAGGGTTCGCTGCCGCCCACTGAGGACGTGAGAGGACTACGGGTATGCGAAATTGGGATGCTGGCAGGTACCTACTGGAGGGTTGCGGCTTAGGCTGCGTGGTAACGTCGGCACTCTATTCGGACCATTCGTCGCTCCCACGAACGCTGGCTGTCTCTTGTATGGCTTCACGCCACTTCCCCCTCATAGGCCTTATGCCGACCATCGCCCTTACTTCGGACACATACCTTTTTCCAAACTTTCGGTGGAGCTGTCTGGATCCACCGCGAGTCCCACTTTCTGCGGACGCTCTTGCTCAATCCCCGTCTATCGGACCAGCTCGCGTTCTTGTAGGTACAGCCGTGTACATTGTAATCCTAGTCAATGGCCGGCGCCTTATATCTATGGTTTTATGGCCCTTCGGGCGGCGCTTCATAGGTGTTGTTGATGAGAACTCAAGAAAGGACAGCCCGGATGATGGGAACCAGTCCGAAAGAGCTACCAAACCATTAAGGAAACATTAGTCATGATTTATAATAGATAAGCGACCTATCAGGAAATCGGATGCTCATTGAGGCCGATATCGGGCTTTATCTCAACGACGACCTCCACCCTTGTTCTTCATCTCGTTCGCCCATACAACTTTCTCAGTCGGTCTGGATACTCTGGTAGGTCTGTATCAGTGCACCGCTCGTTCTACATGGGTGTCACTCACCGCTTTCCCTCCGTTGGCGTTCTCGTGTCCACGGCCTTTCCCGCCCTAATCGCCAACACTTCTAGGACATCGACGAAATCCAGTGCTAGACGGTCCCAGACCTCCACCTCGCCCTCGCGCTTATTCTCGCCAATATCCCAGCCCCACGCGAGCAAGGCGACGACAAGGAGTCGCACACCGTCAGGTCCGGCGGGCAGATATCCATCCCATCCCATCGTGTCTTTGGCACTGAGCATTAGTATCCCTCTGTCTCCGCGACGTTCACCCGGCTGCTGTGCAGCCCACTGGAGCGGCAAGCACTCGTCCACATCATGATCCAGCTGAGTCTTGGCCCGGATCTCCTGGGGAGAAGCTCGTTTGTTCCACGTCATCCTCGACTGTTTGCCAACGAGTTCTGCGATGTATGCCGGTTTGGGCCCAGTACCACCGACCTCCCCGACCTCCTTCAATGTGAGGACGCCTTCCTTCTGCGAGATTTCAGTGGGTCGATCGTCGTACGTACTGAAGACAAACATACGGCGTTACTGAGCTCGAATTCAAGGTACCTCTGCACCACTCGGCAGCCGAGATCTACATTCACTCCGCCGTGCAGCCTCTTGGGAGCATTGACAAGGTAGTTCGTCATACGCGCCCTTGCAAACCAGAACTTGCGCTTTTCCAGGATGGCACCCAACTCCTCGCAAACCCTCTCGTGGTGCTATAGAAGCGCAATGTGAGCATCATGCCGCTGTGTGCTGATCGTATTCACTTACCCGTATGATTATAGGGCGCAAGGCAATCGCAGCTTGAGACGCAGTCGGCTTCTCTACTATAGCGTCGATCATCTCGGTGTCAGATGAGGCAGTACGCCCGCCGATCCTCGTATGCGTCTTCGGCAGCGCGTCGGTCGATTGCGCTTGGGCCACTTCGCTAACCTCGTCAACGGAGTCGATTTCATATTCCTCGTAGTCGTCATCGTCGTCAGTATCTGTCCCGTCCAGCTCGTCCACAATCATGGGGACGTCGCAGCCATCGTCCGACGCTTGCTCCTCGGCCGGTTCGCCATCCTTCGCATGGCCCCACTTGTACTCTACAAGTCCGTGAGACTTGCGTGCCCATGTTAAGTTTGGATGCTACTTACCGTTGAGAGTTATAGATTGGGTCTGGATCTGCGCAGCGGTGCTCCAGAACGGCATCGGCCTCACCTCGCTGTAGGGCATGGTCGTCCGCCCAGGTATATCGAACACAGCTTCAGCGCTACGGACTTTGTATTGAGTGCGTTACTGTGTATCTGATCTGTATAACGCTCACTGATGAACGTCTCTCGGGCCTGCCGTGAACCAAACACACACGCCCGAACACTTTTGTGCGACGTAACCCGCCATCATAGAGAGCACCGCATTCACCTCCATCGCAAACCTTGTTCACAGTCAAGACGGTACGCATGGCAAAGTGATGATGACGTACTCTTCGGCATCATCTGCGCTGGCGTGCTCTTCAAGTAGTTTACTCCGCCATTCCGCAAGGTCTGCCTGGTACAGCATTTCGCGTTTGCTCTCAATCTTGCGACGCACATTTTGACCCAACGCTTCGAGATGTTCCATCGCCACATACTCCATTACCCTTTCACGGTAAACGAGGGGCACCTTGGTCACCGATGCAATACCCATCGCACTACCCATGAGGTCGTGGACCCGTGCCTGCATAGCCTCTGTCCAAAGCCCCGCATCCCTCAGAAGCCCATTGACGTCGCGGCGACTTGGCGGGCTTAATAGGCTCCTGAACCAGCCGAGCACGTCGAATCGGCTTACTTCGTTGGGCCAACCCCCGCTTCCCAAAATGGTCGTGTAGTCATCCATGGCGCAGAAGTAGATGGTGGCGGAAAGAACGAGGAGTCCGGTGTCCTCCGCGGCCGCTTTATCCCTTCCGACGCCCGGTACACCTTTCTCCGTGTCTTGGGCCGGCTCGGCGTGTCATCTCGGCTATACATCACTCCCAACTCGCGTCAACCTCCTGTGGAGAAATGGTCGCCTGTACATCTCAAAGTACTATAGTTATAACTGCACTCATTCTCTCATCCGCGTGCAAATATATCATGTGATCGCGTTACTATCGTCAGCGCGCTTTACGCCCCAGATCTCTCGCTTCCACAGAGTAGATGCCCGGCTTTTTGAACGTCAAGCACGCGTGCACATCTGAAATGAGCTCAAAGTCTAGGTGGGCTACTACAATCTGGTCGTGCAATGAAAAGTCAGCCGCGCCATGATGAGGAAGTAGGCGGGTCATAGGGAAAGCCGCGACTGGCATCCCAAGAAACAACGGCAAGGCATGCCAATGGATGCACGTCTCTCATGAGGCTCGGGGTTCAGATCGTTCAGACCCCTGGCCTAGTAGTAACCCGTCATGATGGACTCGCACGCATCTATATGGCAGTGATGAACGCCAATTGTTGAACGCGTCGCATAGCCTACGGCGAGCGACCCATCCACCTAAGACAGTTTCGTGCAGGCCTGGGTGCAGTATGAAAGCCCACAAGGCCCAATTTTCAAGCCAGGTGCCTCCAAATCAATTGAAGATGGCCGACAAGTTTGTGTCCTCGTCGTGCGTCCAGTGAGCGATGTCGCGTGGACGCCGCGTCTCCTTTCAAGTCACGCGGCACCCAATTCGACTTGGATAGAATACATTGCATCGCCCACTTGCACACTGTCCTAGCGATAAGTCGTATGAGAGGGGTATTGACGAGCGTGCCAACGAGAGCACGAATAGAGTCTTCCCGCAGCTGAGCGGATAATAGAAGAGACGCCGAAGATCGGCTTCTCGACAGCGCTGGTCTCACGCACTACGCAGCTCCATACCGTTACTGTCGGTGCCTCCAAGCCAAAGTGTCTGATGCGCTGACAGACATGCCACTGCGCAGTAACGATTCTGAATATCAAAAATCGCATTGTTTGACCGAGCAGGAGTCCGCAAAGTATTTACAAAGTCCTGGAGATTCGAGTAGTATGTGCCAGCGCTACAAACGGCAGAATGAGCCGACAACCGAGCATCAGCTGCGGCTCCGGCAAACAGCAGCCGCGGCTGGGCGTGTCGAGGTCGGCGGTAGCGTGCGAGCGGCAGCGAGCCAAAGGATCAGCTTGGCCAAAAGGGGGTTGAGAGGGTGGTTTGCGGGTATTGCGCCGTCACTGCGTCTACGGGTCTTCGTGTGCTCAGCATCGAGCTGACGGTGCGTTGGCTAGGTGCAGTGATCCCCTTCGCAAACACGCTGTGTAGCCATCGGTCGCTCTGGAGAGTCTGTCAGCAATTTAGGCCCACGGATGACGCGCGGTATTGAGTGAAGAACTAAATCGCGTGGCAGTTGTTATTGACATAGCATACGTAGGAGGGCGTGGAATGCATGGGACGGGAGGTGCGAGGGTATAGGAAACGGGCAACGCACCGACGCGCAAGTTCCGCATGCGTACCGCTCAGTTGGGAGAATGCATTCCCAGATTAGATTTGAAAAGAGGTTCTGTATGGTGCATTGAGAGAAGATGCCTCTCAAGGGCGAATGTTTTCCATGAGCGAGTGCTTCTGCTGGCTATCCAGCAAAGCAGATGTGCCACATAGGCGTTGGGCAACCTGGGACAGACGGTCGAGAGAAGCAGAAGGAAGCGAAGAGTAAGGTTGGCACAAGCCGGGAGTGGCATAGCATACGAAGTTCCGTCGGCTGCGCGGTCCGCCAAAGCCGGTCGGCGGCCATTGCTGGCAGGTCTGCAATGGTCGCGGATGTCGACGTTCAACGACCAACAGTCAACTTCAACCAGGATAGCTCGATGGTCTAACTCTATCACTCGATTTCTGCGCCTGACGTATGCTATCATCCTGTCTCAGCCGTTCTCTCGGCGAGAGTTGCGTTCCTTAGTCGAGACGGTCGACAAGCTCATGCTGAAGACGTTGTCGGTCAGCAGTGACTACTACCACTTCAGAGGTCTCGTATTGTCTCATGGTATTTCGATACCCGGGGGTCGATTGTTTGTCCCGGCTGCCTTCCGGGTCCTCTTATCAATACCCGTGCATCGCCAGTGGAGCCGATAATACCCACATTTGCAGTGTCCATTATTTGACCAGAAGTTCGGGTCACGCAGAGCAAGGCTGCACAGAAGATAACAAACTGTCTACGCAAGAGGCATTATATGAGCAAGTCGTGTACGAAAATCTAGCCCTCTCCGGCGAAGTGGAACTTCTTGCGGCCTTTGGCACTCATCAGGGACGTGTGTGCTGCTCTCCCCGATGGGACAATGTAGTTGCTGACGCTCATCATGTAGGACAAGGACACGATGTGCATCCAGCTGTATTGAGGCGACTCTGACTCGTACAATATCAAGCGATACACCAGCGCCTAGCTCCTCAGCTACGTCTCCGCCGCCTTGATTCGCAACGGTCCCTTACTCACCGGTGTGGCGATTGCGTGGATCTCACGTACACCGTTCGAAGCGCGTATGGCAAATGGCTCTCGGCATGAAGCCCTTGATTCAGGAGACGGCCCGGGGTACGTCGTCCTGCGAGCGCGTATTCGCACGGGTTTGCAGCTATACCAGGATCGACCGCAGGCCGCCGTTAAGGGGGTAAGTTACGCGTTCACCGGCATCATGGGCTTTAGCGCCCAAACACGCGTGCCCGATGCTGACGACGATCACACACAGGCAGTCGAGGTCCGGCTCGGTCCCGCAGGCGCAAAGGCAAAGTACGTTCGCGTCGAGCTCAGGAAGATCGAGACACTCCCCGCCCCACCCCCAAACTCGTTCTACTCCATCGTCGGCAGCGAGAACCCGGCCGTGCTCTGGCAGGCCAGCGAGGAGTGGGGCGTCCTCCAGAGCGTGAGTCGCCTCCGATGTACCTGGTGGGATATATCTGACGGTTCTCCAGCAAGATATACCATTTACTATTCGTATACCCGAGGCTATCCCTCTCAGCTTGTCCCTCGAGAAGAATGGTACGTCGCGTATTATTTATGGCTATTGAATCACACTGACTCGCAAATAGCTGGTATCAAATATAAGCTTGTCGGTCAAGTCTGTATACAGGGCAAGGCGTGCGTCCCGCATTTCCTTCATCTCAACGCAATGTGCTGATAATGATGTACAGGAGCTTCCTTCGACGAAGCAAGCCGGTGGTCATCTCCACCACTCAGGCCATCATCATCGACAAGCACGAGTTCCACTCGACCTGGCAATGCTACCAGAAACACGAGTCGCGCTAGTTAATGCACGACTCTGTCCTCCTCAATGTCGAGCGCAACCAGAACTGCTACGGCCCGGGCGACCGCGTCTTTGTCACCGCCACAATCCGTTCCGAGGCGCTACACACCGTCATCCTCCGTGAATTCGAGTTCACGCTCAAGGAGACGACGGTCTCCAACGTCGGCGTACAGGGCGGGCACCACAAGAAGGGACAGCCCCAAGTGAAGATCAACATCATTGGCGAGCAGAAGATCCCCGTCAATGCAACGCTGTACGGCGGCATGCACCATCGAACGGAGCTCTCTGTGCCTATTCCCGACTCGCACACAACTACGACGCTCAACTCGGCGAAGCATGTCGATGTCACGTACGTGCTTTTCGTCAAGGCGCTCATGGGCACGGGGAAGCCGCTTATTATGGAATTGCCCGTGATCTTTCCGAATTAGCCAAGGTTCGTGAACTTTGCTGCTTTTGCGCGGGATCATGCTCACGCTTTACCGCACAGGGTTGTGTCTCAAAAAGCCATATGGTACGTCGGGCGTTGCAGAAGTGACACTGGTGAATGGGACTGAATAACCATTACAGGCGTGTCGGATTTGCTCCTAGCCTCAGCGGAATCCAGACAAAACCCGAGCAACCCACATTTTCGCCCAGCCGCGGCGATGGCTCTGCGTCCAGTAATGGACAGAGTGGGACTGACGAGTTCGGCTCTAACACGAGCCCGCGACTCCGCGTTCCCGCCACTGCCCCTGCTCGCGGCTTTGGGGCTTCAGACCTTAGGCAGCGTGATAGCGAGTTCAGCGCGCAATCACACTCTGTTATCCTGGCGGGTAGAAATGGCCGTGCGTTCTCTATTGCCAATGCTATGGATGGGGAGATTCCTGAGGAAGAAGAGGATCGTCAGCTTCAGATCTCGCCGCCGAGAGGTCCGAATTGGCTTAGTCCGGAGGATGGGAAAACGAACTTCTACGGACGCGCGAAGGCGAAGGTCGATCGGGTTCAGTGCAGCATTCACAAACCAGATACTGCCGATAGCGCGAAGGTGCGTGATTTACCCAATAATACCGTGATACAGGTAACTGATGTTTGCGCAGTCGAAATAAGCACACGACGCAGTCGCTGAATGGCAAGTCTCCAGCATCTACCCCTGCTTATCCCGGCTTGGCTGTCAGCCGAGGAACGGAGGAGCCGGAAGGACAAGGTTGCTCGAGCAGGTCAAGACCAAAGGCGGAGCAGGTCAAGGGTCTCGCTTCGACCCCCGCTTCGCAGCAGTCCAACAACCGTAGCCACGGGTGTGGCAGCTCCAAAGATAGCAATGGATCGTTCAGCAAATCTAGCAGTCAAACTGCTGTTTCAGCAGGCGCGGCCCTCTACGCCTCTGCGCTCAACGAACAAGGCGGCAAAGTCGAGCTTGCCCGCGGCATGTACGCCGACGCGCCGCGACGGGCGTGCCTTTCCCAAGCCAGGCGCAGCTATCGCGGGTAGCTCCTCGCCGCGACAACGCTTCAAGCTTCATGTCTGCCGAAGAGGATAAGGTCATGCTGCGCTGTTACGAGCAGGCTACTTCCGCCGTGCAGCGGCACCAAGAGTCGCACTGTGGGCCGTCGTCCGACGCTAGCGCGGCTGCGCCGCTTGGGAACGGAAGTACTGTCGCGGGTAGTTCTTCTGCGCATGGCGCTTGCTCTATTCCACCTTCTGTAGCAGTTTCTGTACCAGTTTCCCCACCTGGGCGACGCACCTCCGGCCTGGGCTTCAGGAGGGGAGTTTGACGGATCAGTTCCGGAGAAGGAGCGCTACAGCATCTCCAGCCACACCGCGTTCTGCCGCCTCATCCTCCCAGGCCGTGGTATGCACCTCTGCAATGAGACAGCAAGAATCATCTTACATTTCGACGAGATCATTGCTATCGAGCCTCGCTGTGTCCGGGTGCGGCTCTTCGACCAGTCGTGGATCAAGGCCGATAAAGGGCGTGATCCTCGCATATCTCGGCTAGCGCAATAGCCTCAATGCTGCGTCGCTATTGCCATTTAAGATCTGTGACATTAGTGTTGGCCAAGAGAGCGCAGCGTCGTCACTTCACCGTTGGCAGACGGCAGACTCGTCAAAGGAGCATGGAGGCACAGAGCTAGGTAACTGCTCTCAGAACGCAGACGAACAACTTGCACAGGGACGCAAGTCAGAAGGCGACTAGTGTGTGCCTTTACCTTCTAGTATTCACTGCCTGTTTGAACAATATTCTCCAGCCGCGAACTGCGAGCAACGTGTAGTCAGCAGCGAGCTTGCCTGGCGAGACAACGAATGTCCCGCTTCGTTTGCAGCACACTTACGTCCCAAGCTAAGACGTCAAGGACGACCCACCCCCGTCGGAGAGGGCCAAAGGACTCCGTGAGGAGGGAATGCCTCGGGCCGACTGCCCTGGGGCGACGATCATGGCTACAACGCGTCCTTCGGGCGCGTTGATGACTAAGCTACACGTGCTCCCTCGCCCTCTTGCCCTCCTCGCTCTATACTCCCTCGTGCCGTACTCCGCCGTACGTCTACGTCTTCAGGAAGGCTGTCATCTGCACCCTCGTTCGGCCTTCGCTTCCGCCTCGAACCTGCGCGTGCGGGTGGTCGCATACCTCTAGGTGTAAAGCATGTTCAAGATATCCTGCACATTGCTGTCTCGTCCTGCAGATAGGCGTGAGCACTCGGCGTCACTATCTCGCAATGAATGCCTGCTGAAGGACCTCTAGGTGCTCAGCCAGGTCACGACGCAGGCTGTGGAGCGACAGGACGCCTTCACCGTTCACCGGTCACCATTGGTTGGACGGATCAGTACAGGTCTTTACCCGAGCTCGGACCAAAGACTATCCGAACAACCTTCCACATTCACGCTCAGCCTCATCTCGCTATCCGCTCCTGAATGAGGCTTCGAATGGGGATGCATGAATAGACAAACTGTTGCCCAGGTCGCAGAGTTTCGACTCAAATACGCATGAGCGCGTTCAGCTATCGCCCTACCCTGAACGGCGGCGCGCCCAGGGCACCATCTTGAGTGCGTCACAGACCTGGGCTGAGTCAAAGCAGAACTCGGTGGCTTTCGCCCTGGCAGCTATGCGCGATGGCGCAATGAACATGGCAGTAAACAGGACGGCACCGGATGATCAATGAAGTCTCAGGCAAATGCGATGTCCGCGCGTCAAAGAGAGCTAGTAAATCGGTCGAGTTATTGTGATGAGAACAAGCGCATATAGAATCACTCTTGAATAGCATTCGGACCCCCCTCTTTGTACTAATCAATCAGCGAGCTTCGCTCGCCTCCTCACACGCTTAGTACCTTTTCTCACAGAAACCCTACACTGCGGGCAAGCGAGTCAGCCTGAGCCGGCGCGACCCTATTGCCTACTATACAATACATCTATATACGCTGCCCTAATGATTACGTTGGTTGACAAGTGTATGGAAGTACTCTTCAAGCTCTGTGTCCGAAACTCTTCTGAAACCGTACAGCTATGAGACAACGAACCGCGACGTCGGACACGCAAGTCGCGTGACCGCGGCGCGAGAAGGGGAAAACGCTTCGCGCTTTCTCGGCCTTGTCCTGTCTCCCTCACGTCATTCGCTGCCGCCCGCATGTATGACATGCACGGTGGGCGGTATTCTGGCCTATCTGCGCTGTCACCCAGTCTAAGGCTCAAGCAAACTCTCAACACCGTCCTGGAGGTGGAAACTTGGCGGTTCTCGATGTACGATCTCTGGAGGACTGGCAAACATGTCGTCACCGCTGGTGCGCCGACGGTTGCCTTTCGCCAAACCGAGCTAAGAGAGACTTATATAAGGTGTGCTCAGTACGACTACTGTGAGTCATTGTGCTGATTGTCCGATAAGAACGCATTGCAGCAGACTCTGGTGTTGCGCAGAGCGTACGGTTTGTCCTCTTGCCGTTGCATTCTCGTGGATAAATGACAGCTCCTTTGTCGCTATCTCAATGCGAGCAACTGGCTTAAACCTCATCGTCGTGTAAATGGATGGATATACGCCCGCGCCTTGTGTGTAAATATGAATGCGCCGGCCGGGCTTTTTCCGAACACCGCGCCATCTGGCATCGAGGCATTCATCTCCTTCGCCGGGTCTGTGGGGAAGGTATGCTTCATCTTACACTGCCTTGCATACTCGATACTCAACGCGATGCAGCCTGTCGAGCGGCGCCTCGACCTCAAGGCTCTTGATGCAGACTACCGACGGTGTTTGTTCATCGGGAAGAATTCACTCGACAGTACCCGTGCGTGGATGCCTCGCTCAGACGACGCCCCGGAGCTATAGAAACTGGTTGTCTTCTGCGCCGGTGCTCGAGTAGCTTCGCACCTCGAAACGAGTGTACGGGCACTACTGTACGTGCAGACACTGTGCTGTGGCTTCCATGCAAGACTAATCGAGGCCGGTGCTCACGCATCTTCACGACTGGATTGAGGACCGAGACGAATGACATACACTACGATACACACCGGCCGCCGCAGCCGAAGGCCCGGATGAAATGGGCGGCTTGCTCTTCGTACAGGAGTATCAGCCACCGCTTCTCCTTCACCGCTCACTCCGCATCAGAAGCACGTTTTACGCGCGCGTTATTTGGTGTCATCCCTACCGCTCGCTTCCGTTGCATACACTACACCATCGCTTCGCACAGTTGATATCTATGATGCGCATTGTCGCGACAGTTCTTTCACAGCACTGGTTGGAAGAATCTATTTGACAGTTCGACCTCCCTGTGTACGATGTGACCTTTCGTAGACTTCAACAGGCTGCCATCGGAGTATCGGGGTCATGTACGATCCTCAATGTACAGCATATGCGGCTTTCAAAGTACGATGAGCGCTCACTCCCCGAGTTATCGCGGGCGCATACATATAATGCTGAAAACTGTCGCGTGGGGCTCTGATGTTTCACCGGACCTGTTTGGACGTCGGTGGCCGGCCGCAAGCTTCGTGCCTTCAAAACGTAGTTTCAAGACGAGCTTTCTTAACTTATACTGACGCTCGTCTAAACACTCGTTGTTGGTAGCTTGGCCATCGCAAGACTCAAGATGAATCACTACAGTCGTGGAAAGGATCAGCAATCACAACACCGGTGATATGGCATTCTCATCAACAATGTGTTCGCGGTGAGTTGTGCGGCTGAAGAATTGAGCGGCGCCCCTTCATAAGTAAAAGCTTGGCCTGCGTTGGATTGTCACCCTTCCCATCCCACCGCCATTCGCACCTCGCTGCTCAATCTGCCCTTGTCCAGTGTCTCGATGTCTTCGCATACCTTCTCGCATCGACAAGACTTCTCGCACCGACCAGGCTTCTACAAAACCATCCCGTGCAGAGTGAGTCTGTTTCTCCCCTTCGCATGACCGCTCATCGTGAGCGTATTCACTAGCATTTTGACTTCGAGACGGGGCGGGAGTTGTATGCACAATGCAAAATGGGGCGTCAATGCGGGTAAGAACACTCAAGTTCCTCTGCTTTGGTGTCTCACAAAGCGCCGCACAGATACATTCACCCTAGCGATCCCCAATGGGCGCATCGCAAGAGGCCTCTCAATAAGTCTCAGCAACAAATATCGAAGTTACAATCTTCTCGCGAACATACGCCTCTACCCACGGCGATAGCCCGTACTCCCCCACACGTGTCTAGGGATCGGAACGGGCATTGCGCACCGTCTGTCCCGCCGCGCGACCGCCTTCGGGTGATTAAGCCTGATCCTGATGCTCGTCCCGAACACCACGCGCAGCGAACATTACATGGCGAAGCTCAGCGCAGAGCGTCTGCAAATGACATGTTGGTTGATGACTCGTGGCGGAAACGATATTCCCATCTGCCGTCCATGCATAGTAACTCGCGCCCTGTCAGTCCACATGTATGACAAGCCCTTCCCATTGCTCTTGGCTTGTTCTTTAACACGTCTCAGCCTTCAGATAACGGTAGCCCAATTCATATGAGGAATTGCAGTGTGCCATTTCGAGAGCGCTATCTCGACTCGATTCTCCCGGGAGAGCGGTGCAATCCCATCAACCCACCCTTTCCGGGCGCGGCTCACCTGCCAGTGAAAGGTGCGGCTCGATATAGGATATACCTCGCCTGTTCTAACATTGGCCTGTTCCAGCTGCTAGATCTTCCGAACATCATCAGGTCACCCGAAGACCTACAGTCACTAATACTGACATCGATAGTACAGCTCAGCAGCCACAGTCTTCTTCCCTGTCTAACACCGAGGTCGCCGAAAAGGTCGTCGAGTCTTTTAAGACGATTGCAGAGTAAGTAACTCGGTCTTGCTTGTGATAGCTCTGACGTACCGCACCTCAGGACGATGGCAAAGCTTGTGATGCATACGGCAGCATATGAAAAGGAGGAAGAGAAGCTCGAGACGTACCATAAGCTTGCTTCATCATTGAATGACGTGGCCCCTGCGGCAGTAGAAGTCATCGCGCCAGCGCTCAAGCTCGCTATCGCCACTCATGAGCAACAGCACGAGAAGGTGCAGCATGATCATTCCCGGTTAACACACGCCTGGAAAGATGGTGAGATATCTCTTCACCTCCAGTAAGCTAGCACTGACCACGCCCAGCGCTTGCGCTATTTGTGGCCCGCGCGACGGAAACCGTCGAGACTGCAGCTGACAGCGCCGCGACGCGCTTGCGTAATGAGACGGATACGCAGATGGAACGCATCAAAGCCGAAGTAGCCGTGCAGCTGCGGAGGATTGCGCGTACGACGCAGAGCGAACCGACGCTAAATTCTCACGCAAGCAAGACATCACAGTATGACGAAGGTGGCTTACGAAAACGCAAATACGATGCCGAGCGCCATTGGCAGGAGAGGCAGCACGAAAGTCCCGACGTCCGCCACGAACCGGCCAGCAAGCGACTGAAATACGAGGATTACGCGGGTTCGGCGGGACGCAGTCCACCTTGCCGACGCACCACCTGAGTAGTAGTGTTCTGCAAGATCCCACACTCTGCGCGTGGCCGCGGGCTAACGTAAAACGTTGAACTATGACTCTCCCAAGCCCTTCGTACTCACAACTCATTCATGTATTGCATAATATACTATCTTTGAATCTTACATCACGCCATGGAGCAAGCACGGCAGAAGGTGAGCTTCGAATCGGAGACTCTAAGTAACCTGCCCATCATCGAGCGAGCGCCGTCGCCGCCTTGATCCACTTATCGCTCACACCAAATTATGGCAAGCGCGCGGATGAGAGAATGCGGGGGGTTTGGCCGCATGCTCGCATTGGCTTGTAAAACATCGTTGGCTCGTCGCAGACCAACGGACAAGCGCCGCTCCTAGTACGGCCTACTTCAAAGTCAAAGCCCACTTGTCCGTCGATCACTCGTTACCTCGCCGCCGCAGCGATTCTCGTGATGCACTGCGTCCTGGACGCGATAGCACGGGTAGAGAACCGGATTCGATGATCCTGAAGATGACGCTCGTGACTATGGAGGATGTAATCGTTAAAGGAAGTGGATACTGCTCGGGCCGTCAGCCGCTGAAACTATTGGAATGAGGATGAGACGTCATACACAAGGGACGGTCCGACCTCTCGCCGCAAGCTGAGACCACGTTAAAGTTGACACTTGCTGGGGTCTTCGCTGGC
>UWZB01000361.1:0-14767 GCA_900536885.1 Peniophora sp. CBMAI 1063
CTGCCTTGACCTGTATATAAGACTCTTCCCCCATGTACCTAAGCTCCTTTAGTTCGTCCATCTTGCAATCTAGCCTGTAGATGTTCTTCTCTGCTCTCTGTCTGTATCTTGCACACCTTTGTGCTTGATATCTGTTTGTCTGTGTATCATCTTGCACAGCTCGGAGGTCCCCACCAAGTGTGTCCCTAGCACTGGGGACCTGGATCCACTTGCTAACAGAGTCTGAGTGCTTGTCATGAGTTACGAGTTGTATACAGATTTAAGTACCAATTTGGTAGACAATAGGGGCAAGTTAAACTAGAAGCTATAAGAGCTGTCAGAATAACAACACTCGGACTCCTACCACTCCACCTCCAGTTTTCTCATGCTTTTGAATGCCTCCTTGCCACCGCTAGTGCCTCCTGACCTTAGAGGACTGCTAGTGAGGATGCGGACAGTCATAGGAAGTCCTTGAGGTAGATGGGTTAGCAGGTAAGTATGAGCCAACTTGTTTCCACTCCCGCCACTCCAGTTCCTCTGCCTTTAGGCAACTCCATGCCCAGCCTTCCGGCTCGGAAACCTTTACCAAAATTCAGAAAGAAGACAGTGGCAGACAAGGAGAAAGAGAGAATGGAGAGGGAGGAGAAGAAAGGAGAGGAGAGAGAGGAGGGGGAGAAGGATAAAAGGGTGAAGCGAGGGAAGGACTGGAAGGAGAAGGAGGTGCCAGAACCCAGTGAGGTACATGCCACAACCACTGCATCGCCTGCGCGCCCATCTTATGCGCTACCCCCGCACCCCACTGTGCCTTTACCGCAGCATGCCAATTAACTGGTACAGCTGCAAGTGCACCGACTACCGCCACTCCAGTATGTTCGGGCTGGCAAGTTCAAGCCCATCAAGCTACTTAAGTCAAAGAAGCTTGAGATGACAGACAAGGTCTTACCTTCTGTTGACCGCATGCTCAAGGCAGCTCCTTCGGCTTCGTCAACTCCAGTGACTACCGCAGAAGTGGTGCCCAAAGCCCCAGTCAAGTGCAATGCACCTCTCGAATACTTAGCCATGGCGAGATGAAAGTGAGGTGCCCTTTCCGCATAGAACATGACAAAGCTGCCACCAGACCCGGACACCACCCCTTCATCTGGCTTTATATACACAGACAGCCTCTAGGGCCCATACAAGTATACATGTCAATCTCAACTTATCAACGCCCGTGCCACATACATGGCATTCATCTGGCAGCCCACTGACAATACTGCCGACTCCACTGAGTTCCGGCCAAGAGATCTGACTGGCGACAATAATCTTGTGCCGATTGGATATGCGAGTGCCTTCAGGACCTGCAAGCTAGTCTTGTGGCCACCATGCGACTGCTTTAGGGCATCTTTCTTTTGGATGTATTGCTCCCAGAGGACTTTACATAGAATGTGCTCACAGAGATGACTGTTCCAGAGATTGTAGTGGGGAACATGTAGAAAGCACAATACCTCCTTTTGTCGGATTTCCTGCAGCACAAGCTTGACTGCGCCCTAGCGTGGCGGGAGTTCCAGTGCTGTGCATTGATAATCAAAGCCTTCCTGTATAAATGTGCCGTACCCCTTCGCAATATCGACTATCCCACTGTGGCTTGTCTGCGCAAATATGTCGAGGACTATGGTGATGCTCCAAAGCATGGTGTCATCCTTACTGGGGATGATATTGAGCGGTTCCACCTGTTTCTTGTGGGAAACAGGGTGCCTATCTTTGTTCTTATCCCTTTCGAGGAGTTGGCCAGCACCACTGACTGGATATACTCACTGACGAACAACTGACACTGCTCTGTAAATGTCAACACCAAACTTAGTATGTGGTATATTACCTACTTTATTCTTATGCTCTAAAAGCATCCTGTTAGGCTCCATCAAACAGAAAGACCTCCCACAATTGTAGTATCCAGCAAAAGGCATTGCATGGAAGGTATCGGAGATGATGGCAATCTTGGGAATACACCATCCACGTAAGGATTCAGAGACTTTGGATGAGGACACGGAGGCAAAGGCAGGCAGAGAAGAGGAAGTGTTTGGCGAGTTTCAGCCGTCAAAGCATGCCCGGGCACTCAAGCAAAAGTGCATCACTAAGGATGAAGGTATGCATATTTCCTTATATATATATATTTACCATTTTCTGACAGCACATGCTTATGCAGTGAGAAAATGCTGACACCTCAAAGAAGAAGAAGATTGCGAGCATCATGAGCAGGAGTCCAAGACAAAGCACCCGCAAATGACTCAGGTTACCAGCACCAAACACTACAGGTGGCTCTGTGAGTGGGTACCCGCTCTACAAAGCTACTCCGATCACATCACAAATCCATGCTCCAAGTACCTCCCGCATTGCATCATTCTATACACACATGCAGATGCCGAGATGCTTGACCATGCTGTCATGCTGGACTCGCGGACAAAATCATAGGCATTGTACATTCTCTCTCTGCATATCATCATTAGCACAAATTCCGAGTGCCAAATTTGTTACCTTATCAACTTTGTCTACCTTCTGCCAGCATTCCTCAAAATCATCCAGCTCAAGCAGTGAAAGCCTGACAGTGATCTTGGCTGCTTCAAACCAAAGATGTGGAGGCTGGTCCTCAATGGTATATGACAGGAGAGCAATCTCTGGGCCGACCACCCCGACAACGTGCTCAGTGGCAAGGACTTGTTCAGGTCTGCATGGGCATACCTCAAGGCCTCCCCCGCCAAGCACCCTGCCTGGGTAATGCTTTCTTGTGGGCACAATATAACTGAGGAGCTTCTACTCGGGGACAAACTCGTTAGGGTGGGCCTTGTCTTTGAACTCAACATGGGGAATCAGCTCCACTGGCTCCCCGAGCTCCTGCCCCGCCATATGCTTGAGGAATCATCATGGAGATGGATGATGAATGGGGCATCCACAGCAGGCTCGACTACACTATGCTAGACCCAAACGGCTCGAACAAGGCACTGGATGCAATCAAGTGCGTTGCACTCGGCGGCAATATGATTCGCAAAGACGGCTGGCTCGAGCCCTGGTCTACCAAGGGTGATACGCTGCAAGAGCGCCAACAGTGGCTACAAGACATGGCTAACTTTATATCGGGTATCCGTTGTGCAAAGAACCTCGACCGCAAGCAGGAGGGCTCACGCGACTGGCCGTATACACATGAGGCGCTCAAAACACTCCAGATGGAGCACATGATGGAGGAGCAGCTTGCAGAGCTCAAGCTACACCTCTACCTCTGCTATACACTATTGTCGCTTGGGCGTGGCCATCTGCCGGCCAAGAACCGAATTCTGCCTGATGGCAACTTCCTACACTGCCTGGTGTGTCATGGGAGAGATGCAAAGGAGAACAGTGATATAATGCAGCAGCTAAACAAGTTGCCGGACGAGGATTAGGGGAGTACTGTGCAGGTATGCCACACTCTGTTTCCCCCTCGATAACTCGCTGGTTTTGTTGCCGACAGCTCCCTACGGGCTCATTTTCTCTCATTTTCCTTTCTTTCTTCTAGACTGAAGCCCTACATCATATCCTGTTTCACTCATCAATTCTTCCCTCGTACCACCCATATCTATATCTATACAAATTCTACTTTACAATGCCCCCTAAACTCCTACTTATCTTACTACTGTACACTATCTTACAATATACACACATTATTCATGCTTTTAGACCCAAAGAGGGAGGGCAAGAGGTTCAATTTGAGTACGGATAAAGACGCAATGAGGGCCTCTAAGCACAATTTAGCACTTCTGAGGAGCCTATGAGCAGCAGCGAGGCTGAAAGTTCATGCCAAATAAGCCACCGCTTAGCCAACTCGCCCTTGAGATATCATGAGGCAGATTCCGGCGATCTCTTGTCTGAGCTGGCAATGAGGCCGCTTTGCCGCCAAATTACCCAGTGGGTGTTTCCCTGATCTATAGTGGCCGCTTGGATAGTCATGACTATCTCCTACCATTTCAGTCTAGCGGATTGACATTTTTACTATGTAAAGTGAATATCTTTCTGCTGTTTATATTTTTTGTAATTCAAGTCGTATAGGTGTGAGACTCTAAAGCTATACTGTTCTGTACTTTAATTAGTGTATACAATGGTGAAAGACATCAAATAAGTACTGTAGAGCCTTGCAATAAATGGATGAAAATGAAAAGGAAGGCAAAAAACTGGCATAATCAGAAATTGAACCCACAACCTCAAGCATTATTAAAGCGTTACACCAGCTCAGCCATTCACCCACAGGGTAAATAATGTGATCTCAGACCATATACCCACACTTTCTTCACTTTGTATGAGCAAACTATATTGCTACTGCCCCCACCACTCAAGTAAAATACCATAAAATATTCAGAGTAGTAGTTGAGATCAATATAAAGTCTTTCAGAAGTATATATAGACTATTGGTAACCCACAGAGGCTGATGGAGCTAGAGGGAGTGTAGCGCACTCTAGCTCCAGTAGCCACTATGGTGGTATAGGTATTGTAATAGATTGTGAGACTATCAAGGTTAGGGGGTTAGGGTTAGAGGTTAGGGTTCAGGGTTAGGGTTAGGGTTATGCACACAACTCTTACAGTGGCATACAAAAAAAGTGCAGCGCATTTGTTCTTGCTTGAGGTATACTAGTAGTAGATATTGCACTTACCAATATACTTGCACCTGTGCCCTGAGTCATTACAAACTAGCATAGTCGGTATGTATTTAAGAAAACAAATTGCATGTCTGAAATGAATAACCAGATAGTCATAGCAATTGACTGGATAATCACTTTACATACCAAAAATGACAATTACGAGTCATCCCTGACTCGTTGATTTACCAAGTTTTGAGCGAGAGAGTAGCTTGGGGTGCCGTGCCTGAAAGAAACGCCCGATCCGGTCATTTGTTCCCACGGTCGATGCATGTCGCGGATTTCGACCCAAAATGGAAGCCTTTCCCACACACCTTCTTCTGCCCACCATGTCTGCCTCTCCTGTCTTCCACTGTATGCTCTATGAATACAGTGCTTCCTCTCCATTAATATGATTGGATTCTAACTACTATAATGATAGTGTAGCTTCCCTGAGGTTATCTCTGAGACCTATAGTCACACAAGGTAATTTCTGTGCCAGCTCACATCTGGCTGAGCCTAGAGCTTGGTACTATCTCAATCTGTTCTGGGACTACCTAGGGCTCATCCTAATCCGTTTTTGAATGGTATTTTGAATCTGAACAAATCATAGTAATCTGAGCAGAACTCGGACTGCTATAGCCTCTGCAAGGTGAGTTCTGACACTTGGGGAAAGGTAGCATTGCTGGCCTATGAGTTCCAACGGATAATTTGCTATGAGACTTGGTACACACCTACTTTCAGGTATGCACTATTTGATTCTGATTTTTACAGGGTTCCCTAACTTGTGGTATCTGAGTATTGGGCAAATTGATTGGTATATTCTCGCATTTTGCTGTAGTCCTGGCTATCACTGTACTAGTGCTGACCTATGGAATGGGATTCTGAAGTCCCCTATGTCTGAGAATATGATGGTGAGCTTTACCTGGCTTGCTAGTAAACCGTTCTCTAGTACTGTCCACTTCTCCCCCTAGTTCCCTCCCTGCTCATCTCCTTTTGGCCTAGACTGCTCTTGACTTTGTCCCATCACTTTCTAATGCTTACCACTGTGTTCTACTTGAGATTTGGACCCTGGTGACATCAAACTTCATACTGATTGCTATAGATCTGAGCTATACAGATCAGTTTCCGCTCAGACTGGAGCGTGGGAAAATTTCAGAGGCAGGCGTCGTGAGCTCGAGCTCACGACACAGCGTGGGAATTTCGCCTCAGGAGCCATCAAATTCCCCCCCCCCCAAGGGTCTGTCACTCAATACTGGCCACAGGATAGCCATGCTATATGGCTACATGCTTCTCAGTGATAGCTATGATCATTGTGAGTAGGCTAGCAATGCTGCTGTATGCAATTAAACAACCAGAGAGCTAACAGATCTGTTTAGGAGAATGTTTCCAAAGAACTTTCCATGCATTGCTGGAAGCAAATCAAACTGGATTTGCATCCGGCAATGCAAGAAGATTGATCTCATCACTGTGCCTGCCATCACTTCATTTATCCGATTTCTTGTTGTGGAGATACAGGCTAAACAATGGGCCAACTGGTAGGCAGGTTGGGGTTGGCATGCTGGCCTAGCAGTATCCTGTGGATGTATCAGACTGTATGGGTGCACTCTAGGGTTATCACGTATGCAGATTCCAAATATGTACTCGGTTTTGGAATGTGGGCAGCCATTCTCTTGTGGTAAGCCATTCATTGTCCCACATCTGCACCTCCTCCCTTCCTGGCGCTCCCCTACCGGTTTTTACTCCGGTGGGCTGTAGAGCGGTACACATACTCTTCAGATATGTATCTTATGATACCCAGCTGGTGCTAGCGCTCCGGTCCCGTGTTCTAGCATACTTCCCTATTCCCTCTCCTCCTCCTCCTCCCCCCTCTATTGCTACCCCTCGGGTTCTAGCGGATAGAACATGTGCCCACTTGGTGTACCCCCCCTTTCAAGTACTGGGAACACGCCTGTAGCATCCGCTTAGCCGGCACCATACACGTTCTCACGCTACACAGTGGTCTTCCTCCCCCTCCCCTCCTTCATCCCCCCCCTTGCCTCTTCATTTCTAGCGGCTATATGCTACCCAAAACTTGGCCTAGACAGTATTCACATGCTAGGAGCATGACTGTCATGTCCGCTTAGCTCTCTAGTTCATTGATCTCAATCTATCAACTAATCTACCCCCACCATGACCTCCTCCTCCCCTACCTTGTAGCAGCTCTCCATGTTTGATCATGGCTCCCTGCACCTCATAGAATGTGTTGATGATGCTTCTACTATATCTAGAACATGTATTGACTCCATTCAATAACACACTAATATATTTCACTGCATATATCAACCCTTGAGACTGGGAAAAAAGACCAGGAGATCTATACACTGATACCGTACTGACCTGAGTACTACCAGTCAAGCAGAGTATGGTAGTACACTTGATAGGTCTGCACAATAAGGCTCCCACGCTTTGATCAACTGATCAGACCTGATATAGTACTATATGCACAGGTGCATTGGAAATATTTTCCTAAACAGATCTGTTAGCTCTCTGGTTGTTTAATTGCATACAGCAGCATTACTAGCCTACTCACAATGATCATAGCTATCACTGAGAAGCATGTAACCATATAGCATGGCTATCCTGTGGCCAGTATTGAGTGGCAGATCCTTGGGGGGGGGAGTTTGATGGCTCCTGAGGCGGAATTCCCACGCCTCATCGGGTGCTCGAGCTCACGACACCTGCCTCTGAAATTTTCCCACGCTCCAGCCTGAGCGGAAACTGATCTGTATAGCTCAGATCTATAGCAATCAGTATGAAGTTTGATGTCACCAGGGTCCAAATCTCGAGTAGAACACAGTGGTAAGCATTAGAAAGTGATAGAGTCGAATGCAAATACTACATATCATATATACCTCTGCTCAACTATGAGAATCTGAGATCTATGGTCCAATACTATGTATAGAGATAGAAAAAAGACTGTGTTCAGCTCAAGAACTATGGTTCATGAGAACCTAATAGTTGGTTAATAAAACATAAGTTTATCATCTTGTTCAAAATTTGGCCTCAACTGGAATTGAACCCACAAATGCTGAGAAGAATTAATTTCACAGAAGTAATTGCCACTAGACCATCCAGCTCTAAGTGACTAACCCCAACTATCATACATAGTAGACCTACAGCAGGCCAGCATGTCAGTTAATGCTCAATCTAGCAAGTATTCAGACTGGTCAATCTACATCTGTTCACCCTCTACTTCTGGCTACATAAATTAATAGCACATGAATGGGAATGCCAATGACTGTAATTCATATTTAGTGTTTGCCACGGGGAACCCGAGGGGTCTTCCAAGGCAACCTGTCCCCGTCCCCACCAAAATCTGTCCCCTCACAGACGGGGACGGGATTGCTTTCCCACGGGATGGAAATGGGTTCAATGGATATGAACCTAGCGATCTTCCCTTCTGAGGTGGTAAAACCACTTCTTGCACCTAAGACGATCGCTACTGCGCCATCTAGAGTAGTCTTTGAGGCGCTCTTGGTCTCTCCTGGGCTATAGAGCGCCATTATGAGCCATTCTTGGCTCGTCGAGTGCAACCCGCGGGGTCAATGGGTTGGGCGCGAGTTGACCTTGCCCTCCCCGTCCCCTGTCTCTGTATACCGTGGGGTTTTGGGAAACTCGTGACGGATACTATTCAGATTTATAATGTGGTCCGGTATGCATCATAAGTGGGTGTATCAAGCATAGTATACACACAGTAGTACAAGCTCACACAGACTTATCTGGATAGGTAGATATAGAGATTACTGGATGGTAGTTGGAAGCAAGCACTCTCAGTGTAGCATTGTAGACAGAGCAGGTATATATACAGGTAGAGAAGTGTGGGAGCCTAGCATGACAGTATGCGGAATGCAGATAAGCCCCTCATAGAGCTGGAGGTGCCAAGAAAGGAAACAAGAAAGAATCATGTGTTCAACAGGGTGCCCAGAACTTATAGTCTGAAAACTACAGTAGATAGAGTTTGATCATATCCGAAGCAGTTCATAAAGCGATATGATTTCTGTCCCCAACACACCACGGGGCGCAGCCCCGTGGTGTGGAGATTTCTCTCAATCTATATGAGCAAAATAGTGGATGTTTAATATACTTCACCTGCTTCATGGGATATATGCAAACACCAGAGTCAGGGATGACTCGTTTCTGCAAGCTGTGCGGAGTCTACAGGCCAGAGCTTTAGAGTTGTATCTATACTGGACAGATGATTGGACACGGAGTATGTGAGTAGGATGTGGTGATTATAAGTGAGAGAGCGTGCAGCAGGAAGCGAGTGGTATTCTGGCAAAGAGTCAGATGTGGCTTCAATTGCAGTCTCCTTGGAATCCCCAATGCAGGTTCACTCCCTGACTTGACCTGTCTAAAAGAGTTTGTGGGTGCCATCAGCCAATTTTTCTTCCTCGCCCTTCGCTTAATATTTCCCATCAAATGCAGGTATTGCTCATGCCTCATGCTATTCTTGCTATCAATTCCCTGTCCTCCTGCCACCCGCCCGCCACCCGTCGGTACCATTAATGACATTAAACCCGCCCTGAGTCCGCCACTGGTCTTACTCCCCTCCATTAACCTCGATGGTTTGGGGCGGTCAAGAGCTTAAAATGACACATTTTTAATGCAAATCAAACACTGTAGTCAGTGTCTCTATAGGTGTGTTTGTTCGAGAGTTATCGGCAGCCAGCTGGCGCTTCTCCGTTCCACAGTAGGATCACTACGTCAATTTGCACAAACCTGCTTTCGGGTTGTGCAAATCAATGGATCCACTTACCAGGGCTGTAGATATAGCCATTCTAGTGCTGCAGCCTTTGCACTGTTCCCCTCCCCCTCCTTTCTCTTCTCCCCCACAGTTCGCACACATTCCCCCCTCCTGGCCTGTAGGGCTTAATATAGGGGTTCTCAAGTATGCCGAATGCAATGGTGAACTCTGCTTAGTCCCGCGTGGCTGCACTCTCGAGCACTGGCATGGTAAGAGAACAGGGGGAGGTGATTGAAGACTTTGAGCTTGACTTGCAGAAGTGATACTAATGGGGAAGCCTAGACCATCAGAATGCGCCCGTCACATGTGATTGGAGTCGGCTTAGGTTGAAGAAACTACATTGACTGTCGACCACCATCTTCTTCATAAGCACTCATGGCTGTCAGGGTTCGGCCCTGATACTCGACGGAGGGCCCCTTGGGGCCGCCGCTAGGTGGCTAGGACGACGAGCAAGTACTAGAAGTGAAGTAGATTGACAAGCTAATCGTAAAGATACATGCGAAACAAGCTACTCAAAGAATGATCAAAAGAAGCTTGATTGTAACACATAATTAATCAAAATATGTGGAAAGTCCGGAAAATAAAAGATAAAAGAACAGAAAGGAAAATTTAAAATGGGGAGGCCGAACCATAACAATGGCTCCAACACTCCCTCTACTACATGGACGAGTCTGTGTGTGCTCTTCAGCCGAGTCCGCTCAATTATACATTGTGGGGTTTTTCAGAGCTGCCAACTCCTGAATTACAGTTCACGATACCTATTATATACGGAGAGGCCCGGGATTGCTATCTCTATATGTGCGTGTGTGCGGTGAACACGGCTGCGGTGCTCTGTGAATGCTGGGGAGGGTACGAGGTTGGTGGGGTGTGAGTGTGTGCATGGTGAAAGAGGCACACTGTTGGGCGTTGGCGCGAGATGTGGCGGGCTATGCTGGCGGTGACAGCGGCAGGGCGGAGGGACGCCTACTGAATCAGCAGTGAAATTATAGCTGTTACTGCTCAATACTTCTAGGGAGTTTGAGTTTGCTGTGCCTGAATTGCCTTTGAGAATGTAGTTTATTGTATGACATTTATTATAGGATTATATTATCATATTTAATGTAATATCATATTTTTTGGCTAAAATAGCAGTGTTTACACTTGCATTTAATGGTTCGGCAATAGCCGTACTTTAACTCTGGCAAAAAAAAGGGAGATACAACGAGTTGCAACCTAGAGAGGGAGATACAACCCCACCCCCCCACTGGTGGCTAGGTGTTGCAACCCATGAACTACTAGTGCTGTTCTGCATCCACGCACTAATAGAAGATGTTAGAATCTGAATCGGCTGTATGCCTTATGGGAGATGAACCTTAGAAATATGATGTGTACACCGTACATTGTGTAAACGGTGAACTGAGGAAGTACCAAGCACAGCACCTCTAATGCCTGCGGGCACAGAGGGTCACGCGGTGTCCATGTAGCCCATGCAAACGGTACCCAACAAAGCAACCCTTCAGTATACAAACACAGTATATAACACAACTCACTTACCAGCAATATGTTAGTTGCCGCGCTTGCTGAAGCGATATATGGCCTCTGCGCACTTCGTGTCTATGGAAGATGACAACCTGCTATTGCTACAGATAAGCACCCATACTGACCGGCCCTTGATAGATTTAAGTTACCTGTAGCCAATAAAGCGGACACAGGAGTTGCCCCAAATCTATTTACTCCTGGCTCCGAATCAGTGGGAACAATCAGAAGCGTGGCGCGATCTGCGGGTGGCGCCATGCAACATTGAAATCTAATAGTGAAGACCGCCGTTGAAAGCGTCAACTCAATAGTGAGTACTGGGTGCCTGTCCACGTGCAAATGCAACAATGCATCTACATCCATACATATGAGCATAATGAGCAAGGAATGACAGTGAAAGTCCAGATGCCAATACAAACACAGCCACAAAGGCAAATACGCCAGCATAGATACCATGAGAAGACATGGGCGCAGTCACGCGCCCCTATCAAATTTGACCCTAGATAAAAGGAACATTTGTTAGCTTACTGTTAAGGGAATAACACCAGATTTGTTAGAGTTGCCAGCATGACTCTCCCCATACATGGAACTTGAAGCAATGAAGGTCACACTAGCAGTAGCAAGACCAATAGAATAACAGCCTAGCTGGTATCTGCAAACAACGTGCCAATGCAGATAGCCACGACAACACACTCGGTAATCCGAGGCAAGTATACACCAATGGACAAAATCAAGAACACTGTTTGCTTGCCTATAAAGCCATAGGAACTGACAACATTAAGTAAGTACATCAGAAACATAGACAGCTTCCGGACCATAAAAGCTTTTATGTCTTGTGTATAATGCTATATAGACACAAGACACCTGCCTAATGCCTGTACAACTCATCATTAATATGCCTCAGGAGCACGAAGACGCTCAAGACCACGCGCTCACCATAGCGCACAAGGTATGTACTCCTTCAGTGGTCACTATGCAACAAGTCAGCTAATGTCTTTATGCTGCAGACCATTTAAAGCTCCAGCTTTGCATCGCCAACAGAGACCTCACCGTTGACGCTTTGATGTGTCTGTACAATGTAGCGGGCACCGCCCAACAAGAGCAAGTGTGCCTGATCAAGATAATAACCATTGATTGTACTGGCACAACCTGCGACACAATAGTAAGAAATGGTGAAATAATTGATGCAAGTAATGATACTCACCTGTACCAAGCACAAGTTGATTCAGTTGGCTGCTCGCGATACTGACACATTAATCCCACACTGCACACCTGGCATGCAAGGTCAAAACAGCATGAGCTACATTTGTATCCCTTGCGCGAACCCCAACCACAGCATACACACTGTTTGCACCAGCTCAGCCAAGTGAGTGGTTGCCCAAGGCAAACAGGACACGTGCAAGACTGGGTGCACCTTGGAGAAGAATCGCACATAGCACGTATATAGCATAGTAGACAATCTAGATTCCATATCAGTCCACACACACAACCTTATGAAAAGAAGCGAAACATACAAAACATACAAAAGAGTTGAGCACAATGGCTGCCTCAATATATTCCGCCAGTTCTTTGAGATGGCATGGTGGAGAGCAACAAGATACAAGACCAAACTCGCACATCTCTCAGGCAGACATTGCCCGACATTAGCACGTGAAAAATTAGCCGCAAGCACACCACTCTGTATGGTTCGGAAAGAAAAAATTGGTCGTGCCGAGGCATTGCCTTGGCAGACTCGAGCAAAAGTGTACACACCATTCACGTGCTCTTGGGGATGTAACAATTCTTCACACTTCGCCACACGCTATGTCTCTTTTTTGCCCCAGAAAATGACATAACATTGATCACCTCAATTATTTCTTTCTTATAGTATTTAGTATGTGCTCTGAATAAAATGTAAATAAAATATGTTATAAATCACAATTCAATTGTAACTGGTCTGCTATGCTATAGGCAGGCTGAGAGTGAGGGTTCTGAGTGACTAGGAAGTCACAGAGTGGTGGGAGAAATATGCTCTAGTACTTAGCTAGATACAGGGGGCTGAAAAAGCAGTGGGGCGAGCTGATTTACTAGGAAGAATGACAAAGTGAAGTTTACCAGCTGGCATATAAGTACTGATTAAAATAGAAACATATGTAGGGTCTCATCAGCCAGGATGTGGGATGAAGAAACTCTGTGACAAATATAACGGGCCTGCATGGCCTGGTTGAGGAGCACCACTTGAGGGAAACAAGGTAAACCAGAAACAAAGAAAGTTGGCACTTATGTGGGAACTTTAGCTATGGCTATGGCAAAGACTAGAAATAACATAGGGCTCCATATGGCATGCTGGACCCAAAGTTTACGTGAATCCATACAGCCGTTGTAGAGAGCAACAGCTACCTGCTCCTCCTATCTGGCTATCCATTAGTAATTGAACCATTTTTTTGTAGAACGGTACTGTAAAATCAGGCTAGGATCTGATTCTAATAGCTGGAACAATATGAAAGTATGTCAGACTGGTGGTAGAGCAGGATTTCCAATTAATTTACCCATAGTACTACTGTGCAAGCAATGCAATATCTTTGATTTGATTGCAGGACTAATTTCAGCTGGTATACATAGAGTATATGCCAGGCGTTCAGAGGCATAGAGGAATGATATGACCCTAATATGATGAGTAAATGCTGTATATACTGCAGTGCAGTATGGAATATGGATATCAATAATTAAGCTCATATTACTATTTTAGGGATAAAAGCTGTCCCACAGGGCTCAGAGTATCAATATAATACAGTGTAAAAATATTCTGATTAATATATAATAAATTGAATGTTTAAATCACCCAATATTGTTTCGTATATGTTTGAAATATGCCCCAAATGAATCTGGACTGTGCCTGGAAATAGTACGCTGGAATGGCCTCCCAAAAGCAATCAGCAAGACGACCTCATTGAATGACTGTTTCAACTACTGTCAGTTATTGACACAGTGGTTTTGTAAAACTACTGAGCGGAACGGAACTAGATGAGCCTCTAGAGTTAAAGTCATATGCAGTGCTAGATGTACTGTGTTCTTAACTTTGGTGCAGAGGCTCTACAGATGTCTTCCGACTGGCCTGATCCTGTCTGCCCCGAAGTTGGTGCACTCTGCACAGTAGTTTTATCTTGGGATATTTGGAATGAGTTCAAGGTCAGTTTTCGCATACTCATATCACCACGTACTCACTGGTTGACCACTAGGATAGGACTGCCAAGGCACCTGCACAATTACTCCTGACAGGAAACATTGTGTCCAAACCGTGCTTTGGGCTGAACTTCGACAACATCATCAAGAAGGAACACAATTTCTCTGTCAATGTTGTTGAATGCGCAGCCTAAGAACAAAGCACACACTCTGCAGCACACAGCATATGGTTTAGCCACCTAGACCCGAGAGCCCTGGTTATTAAAGGCCTTGTTAGGCCCGAGATTCCCGGTCATTAACCGATAATTGTGGAGGGCTGCACAGGGGTATAATATATTCGATGCGGATGTCGGCAGTAGCGGGTACTGGTATGGCAGCCCCAGCATAAATATTGATACCTGCACCCGCAGCAGGCCATAAATGGTATGTATACTATACTGTGCAGTCGGATGCACAGTAGTGGACGCTAGGAGCAGATGATCCGTACGGATGCACGGATGCGGAGGTAGAATTAATACTGTGTAAAAATACTGTTCTAGCAGCTTAGTCAGATAGTAAAGCTATAGATTATAGCTATGGAAACTAAATAAAATATACATCCGCAGCACTATGGTGCACTATGGCCAGCCAATCAGGCTCCAGCCTGTCGCTGCGCCCGCGGGCTGCCGCTACCCACCCACCCACCGCCTGCCGCCTGCCCGCCCCTGCC
>UWZB01000362.1:0-18668 GCA_900536885.1 Peniophora sp. CBMAI 1063
CACTGACGGGAACAGTGATCGCAGGCGTCTTCATCCAACCAGAGCTCAGCATCACCCTCCCACGACCGCCTGAGCCGGCTGGCAGGAAGAAATCTGGGATCTGGGGTAATCTACATCGTTTGAAATTCCTGCGGATAGGTATCCACTATATCACTAATCATACCACAGAGTACAGCTCAGCAAATGGGTTCACGAACTCTGCTTTCATCACTCTATGTTTCACGATCATCACGACTGAGGGCGGTGATGCAAGGTGCGAGAGAGGCGGATGCGGACGCAATATACAGATGGTCACAAGTATGAGGGGCCCGTTCATGCTAAGACATCTGCCCTGATGCACCGTGCTGACGTAGGTCGAGGACACCTTCCCTTTAAGGGCTTGTTGACGGAGAGAGCGGAGCGTACAGTGGATTCTGTATGCCGCTTCGGAGACGAGAGCAGATGATCATTTGTTGGTATAGTCGGAGGTGCGAGAGACGAAGATGCGACGCGTGGGATGCTCATATGGCGATGCATGATTCGAGTGGAAGAGGGTGGCAAGAGCGCTCCAAGTTCATCCCGCCTTACTCAGTACAATCTGGATCTGAATCTGCCCGTAGCAGGAGGGTATTCGCTCGCCCATACAGCGCAGGCAAGGTTGACCGTCACTCGCTTTCGTATGATCGCGTGAGGCTCTGCGTGTGATGCGTTGAGTACGCCGTGGTAGCATGGATGAGCTTAAAGCGCATACACGCAGCTCAGAAGACAGAAACCGGATAAGCGTGCGTTGTTCCGTCAGACTTCCTAGCACCTGCATCAGCCATGTCTACATCTGACCAAAGATGCGCCGCCGGGCAAGAAGCAGTCAACTAGAACGTATGAGCACAGCTTACCCGCTGAAGTCAGAATGTGCTACCATACCACAGGCGGAAATGGTTGAATAATAACGAACGCTACTCAGGAGGTTTCCCCGCGCCGCGGACAGGCCCAGGGCAAAGTGAGACAGGCGCGTTGCCAGGTCGCGACAGGTCGCGACTCGGAGGTGGCCAGGGGCGTGGATCCGGAGGGTTGGCCAGGCACCGGACTACATTTGGGCGTTGTGGCGGCGAGACAGGCGGGATGATACAAAAGAGGAACCTCCGCGCTTTGATGACTTATGCCGTGGCTGTCCGCCGTGTGCAGATCTGGGGGGAGCACCAGACTCGGAATATGAACGCAAGTGACAGCTCGCTGACCGACGAGTTCGCCAGCGAGCACGGCGGACGCGGATGTCGGGCAGAAGGAGGCTTAGGAGGCCGGGTCGGACGACGCGATCACACAAGAACGCCGGTGTGGTAAGCTGCGGAAATTATGAGCTTACGGCCCGGCGGTGCTCTGGGCAGCTCTTTCGGAGTCCGCGACCAGGGATGTGCCTGGTAAATGAAAAGAATTGAGTTTGTACCAATTCCGGACTCGTCGCGAACCGCGTTGTGCACTTCTTCCTCGATGAGCAACGACCGCGCCCCCAGTTGAGAAGCAGTCAAAATAAGCGACGATGTTCCCTGGCCTCAACTGGGTTACCACTGCCGCCAGCGCGTCCCGCGCACCGTCGCCGGCGTTTATACAGCACCCAGACAGCGAGTTTAGAGTACGTATCTAGTCACTGCTACTTCGGCGCCTGTCCGCTTGCGGCCGGGTTCTCTGATGGCCCACCCACGAGCGCGGCCACGACGCAAAGATGCATGATACTGATACAAAAGCCAGACCGCTCACGACCCGCGCGCGCCCACGCCTACGCCGACACTGGGCTCTATAATGCGCGAGGCACGCGAACACCCGCGCGTGCGCACGACGAGCACAACAACCAACACCTCCTCCGCCGTCCTCGACCTCGACTGGTCACTCGTCGGCCCCGCATCGGGCAACGAGCACGCTGCCGCCAATCTCCCACGACGACATCGTTCCAGCCTGCTCGGCGCGGCGTCCGGCGCACTCGCGAGCCGTCTCAGCCGACGCAAAGCACGGTCGAATGCGCGACCGCCGTCGCCAACGAAGGAGCCCGCAGTGAGCGCGGCGGACGCCGAAGAGGCAGAGGAGCGGAATAGGCTGAGGGACGCTGCAGCGCAGAGCCTGGGGCTCGAGCTCGGCCTGCCCGGCCCGGGGAGGATGTCCAACGAGAAGGAGCGCGACGCGGAGGACGGTGACGACGAGCAAACGACGGAGGAGCGAATAGTAGAAGCGCCCGTCACGCCAACGCTGCCCACGTTCCCGGCGTCCAAGGCGAGCTTAGCGCCGCTGGTCGTGCTGCAAACGGCATTGCCGAAGCATTATCCGCCACCGTCATTGCTTAAGCGCGCGTTGGCACAGCAATGGAAGACCCGCGCCATCGTATTGACCGGCCCGCCCACGACTTCTCGCACAGGCGGAGGCATGCCTTCCCACTTGCACGTGTTTCGCGTCGGCAGCGGGAGCGAGCGGGAACTCGAGCGCCTGGCAATCGACGAGCGCTCGGTCGTGTTCGTCGCCGACGAGGATGTCGGTGGCCGATCACATGTCGTGAAGGTTGGCGGACATGATGTCGGCGCACGCCGACGCGAGTTGAACGGCGAAGAGACCGGGATGACGATGATGTGGCTCCAGATTACGGACGCGCAAGAATCCCGAGCATGGATCGGCGCCATCAAGGCTGCCGTACTCGGACAGCGGTATGTGTGGCGCGCATTCATTTCCAACATATAACTAACTTGACAATAGCTCAGTACGCGCGGGACTCGGCAATGGCTACGGCGCATCACCCAGCGAACCTCGCGGCGACCTTGACGTTGTGCTTTCAATGCGCATGCAGGGTATGGGTGCGCGCCCTGCGCCGTCTGAATCATCTCAATCCCAGACTTCGTCGACGTCCTCCACGCGCCCGAATAGCCCGAGGCCTACAATATCCTTCAAAGGACTATTTGGGAATTCACGACCGCGTTCTCTCTCTCGCGCAACCTCAATTGCTTCGGATGACGATCCGGGCCCTGTAAGCCCGACGGCAGACAGTTTCGCCTCAGTGGCGAATAGCATCATGGCTCAGGAAGCGCCATACTCTCGACGTATTGTCGTCAATCGTACTAGCGTCGACCTCGAATACAACGATGCTCTGTCGACTCGTGCCATGTCGCCCCCACCTCTAGGTCCTCCCCCAAACCGAAGGCGAACTCACACTTCAAGTGCCCCCGAGCCTCTTGAGCGCGATGGTCGCATATACACCTTCGGCAACACCTCTTTTGGCGATGCTCGTGCACTCACACCCGTCGAAGATTCGCCCAGCCTCACGCCTGTCCTCCATACTCCTCCCACACCGCTTCCATCCCCGCAATCACCGACAGAACCAGGGAAGCAGCGAGCTAACTCTGTATCTTCTGTCAGCACACTGGGCGGTGCATCTGACCGTCGGCGTTGGTCGCGTCAATCCGCCCTGGCCACTCTCAGTGCCAAGTCAGCTTCGCCTCCGCAAAGACACCCGTATGCGGCGGTCGATACTTCAACCTCGTCCCCACCACAGACCCAGGTACGCTCGCCGAGCCGTGCAAGCACCAGCACCACGAGCCACCGCACTCTTCCAGGCATCCTCGCGCTGAAGCGCGCCTCAGTCTCGAGCGCCGCCAGCGCATCACTGTCCAACGAGTCTTCCTCCCTCTCCCACTCCTACCATTCACAGTCATACCAGCCGACGGCATCTGGCTCTGGCGCGAGCACGTATTCATACCCATATCCTGGGTCGGGGTCAGGCAGCCTGCTCTCACCGACGGGCACCACGCGCAATCGCCAGAGTATGCCTCCACCTCAGCGCCCCGCACCTAATACTGCGCTGCCCCCGACACCCTCAGATCCACCACGGCCGGAGATGCGGCCACGCAGCATGTCCGCGCAACGGCCCGGTACTGCGCCAGGCGCTGTGTCCGCTGCTGGATCGTTCTCATTGATTGGCGCGCCGAGTGCGTCTGCCGCCGTCGCGCAGGTGAAAGCGGGCTCTAAGCTTCGATTATCGTTGCATGGAAAGACTCCACCAACAGCCGCATCAACACAAGAGAAGCCTCATAGGAGAACGAGCTCCGGCGCGGATGTGCCCTGTGCGCGACCTCCTCCCAGCGGCCCATTACCACCCCCACCGTCTGACTCAAAGCGAGTATCGCTGCCACCTGAGTCCAAACGCGGCTCGTGGGGATTCGAACCGAAGAGAGGGTCATTGACGATGTCCGAGCATAGACGGAATACGTCCGGCGATGCGTATACGAGGAGAAGTTCACTGGACGCTAAACGGGGGCTTGGGATGACGACCCTGGAGCCGGCGCCACCTCCGCCGGAGAGCCCGACCATTGCCAGTTCTATCAAGCAGAGGTTGCGCATGCTGGGTGGCGGTGGTAACAGCAGCGCCGTTCCCTCGAGGTCCACCACTCCTGCACCACCAGAATCTAGTCCGGACGAACCACCCCTACTTGCGCCGAGCTTGAAACGCGAGGCTGACCTGTCGGCGGATGCCACGCCGGTGCCCAGTCGAGAGCCACACAGTGGAGTCCTCGAGCCCAACTTCGTACGCGACTCTGATTCCAACGGTGGTCCTATCCTTCTCGCCCCCAGTCTTCTGCGCGCGCTTGACGGCGATCCCGTCATGGCACCGAACCTCATGCGCCAACGCGCAGACTCGCAGGCTCTGCCGCTACATCCCTCACCGCCGCGCGTAGCCGACCTACGCTCAGATAGCACCAATACGTCCCGGCCCGGATCGCCCGGTGTCGCCGAACGCATCACCGACCCACGCGTTGCGCTTGCCGAAGAGGCCGCTGCCGACGCTGAGCGTGAGCGCTTGGAACAAGAGCGGCTGGAGCAGGCGCAGGATCTGGATCCCCTAGGCTTGGAGAACCTGAGCGAGAGCGTCCCGTCTTCACCTACGGGTGCACCCGCACGCCCGCCTCGTTCGGCGCGACGCCCGCCACCTCGCACGTCAACGAGTGGCAGCGGTAGCGATTCGGGTCCGGTCACGGCGCTTGCGCCACCGCCTCGGCGGAGACCTGCTACCGCGGCAGGGCTCGAGGCGCGCGGTGGTGACGCGGATGATGCGAGCGGGAGGATGTTGCGGCTGCCCGAGGATGCGCGGAGCGATCTTGGACGGGCGAACTTCAGTCGGTTAAGCTTGGTCCTAGCCGATTCGTAGCTCTGCGCGCCGTCTGCCCCTCGGATTTGTCTGATCTATATTGTGATTTATTGACTCTGTGTGTATTGCTAGAGCTACAGTTTCGTATCTTCCGCTTCATGTCCTCTAGTGTCTCGTCCTTGGATGTTTAGACGATTGAGTTCGTACTTCGTGTGCCATGTCCCTCCTTCCTTGCTTCTCGATTGGCTTGTTGATCTGGCTATCGTCTGTTCGTCGTCCTGTTGACTCTCACCTGGCCCAAGTATCGGATCCCCCTCACTGCACTCATATCCCCTCGCATTCCCACATCCCCCTCATTCCATACGTATCATACGTCTACGTGTCACCAACTCATCTCACATCCTGGATCTCGATATATCAAGAACTGCGATTTACATCCCATACGCCTTTCTATAGTCTATGACCCCTTGGCTGAGTCAGCTGGTCTCCTGTCATTCAATCACACCGTGAAACAAGCCGACTTCGAGATTCAGACGCCCATCACCGACCGTAAGCATTTGCATCAGTACGCTCTGTGAACCATAGACGAGCCCTGGAACGAATACACGCAGAAAATGCCCGGGACTATTAAGCTGACTTCCGAAGGAAGCGTGGCATCGGAGGTATCGGCCCGCCGGATTGGTGCCATCAACGCGCTTTGTTCACCTCGGCTTCACCTCTTCGTTGAACGTTGACCTCCTACGGGATGTTGAGCTGATACTAGCACACTCGATCGGGAGTATTCGCATCGAACGGACCATATACTGCTCTGTATATTGCTGGATATCATTCCCTCGATTGTTCGCCTTTCTACGCGTGAAGACTCTTCCGCTCGCTGTCCTCATGACTGGTTCGGAGTCGCACCGACTCGATTGCGACTTGACAGGTCCTTGATAAAGAGTCCCTCATCATCTCAGAGATATCATCGGCTTCTCCTCATCATGTCGTCTACTACGAGTGAAGACTGGGACGTGATCGTCGTGGGCTCTGGTCATGCTGGTTCATGCGCGGCGCTCGCCGCCGTTGAATTCGGTGTTACCGCCGGGCGGGTCCTCATCGTCGACAAGTGCCCCGCTGAATGGGCAGGAGGTAATGGCTACTTTACCGCAGGCGCGCATCGCACCGTGCACGGTGGTCTTCAGGCGCTTCTCCCTCTTGTCTCGAACGTGCCCGCGGAAAAGGCGCCGAAGATCGATGTGCCGCCGTACACGACGGAGGACTTCACGGCGGATATCATGCGCATGGGCTCTGGACGAAATGACAAGGCGTTGGTGAAGGAGGTGGTTGATCATAGCTGGGAAGCGGTGGAATGGCTGAAGGAGAAAGTCGGTGTCGACTTTGTGCTGTCGTTCAATCGGCAAGCCTACGAGATCGACGGAGTGCAGCGGTTCTGGGGAGGCATGGCGCTTGCGACCCAAGACGGTGGCAAAGGGCTCATTGCCAGTGACCGCGCGGCATTGGACAGAGCCGGTGTCGTCAGCTGGTTTGAAGCACCTGCTGTCGATCTTGTAATTGAGGATGGCGGCGTGCGCAGCGTCCTGATCGAGAAGGAGGGCAAGCAGCAGTGCCTCCGCGCGAAAGCGGTGATACTGGCCGCGGGTGGATATGAGGCGAGCGCGAAGAAGCGGGAAGAGTATCTAGGTCAAGGCTGGTCAGAAGCCCGAGTGCGTCCTCTCCTGCATAATGCCCTTCTACGCTAAATGCCGCCCCAGGTTCGCGGAACTCCCTACAACACTGGGGATGGTATTGAACTCGCACGACGCGCAGGTGCCGCACTCGCGGGCGACTGGGAAGGGTGCCACAGTACCTGTTGGGACGCGCACGCCGCACGGGATACGGGGAATCGCGTGCTCAGTAACCAGTACACCAAAAGCGGTTATCCTCTGGGCCTGATGATCAATGCCCGCGGAGAGCGCTTCGTCGACGAAGGCAAAGACTTCCGCAACTACACCTATGCGGCATTCGGGCGCGCTATCTTGGAACAACCGGGCGGTTACGCATTCCAGATCTACGACCAGCGCGTCGTGAAGTGGCTTAGGGAAGAGGAGTATGGCGATGATGTGGTGCAGAAGGTGTGGGCTGACAGCCACGAAGAGCTCGCCACAAAGCTACTCGATGAGGGCCTCGAGGATCGTACCGAGTTTCTTCGGACGATCCGGACATATAACGCTCATATAGCTGCCGCGCAAACTGATCTCACCGCATGGGACCCGGCGATCAAAGACGGTCTGTCCACTGGTAACAACTTGCCGCTGCCCAAATCCAACTGGGCCCTGCCCCTCGACCGACCGCCCTACCTCGCGATCAAGGTCGCGTGCGGTATCACGTTTACATTCGGCGGTGTCAAGATCGACCCAGAGACCGCGAGTGTCGTGAAGGAGGACGGGAACAAGATCAAGGGGTTGTTCGCGACTGGGGAGATGGTAGGCGGGCTGTGGTACGGAAATTACCCGGGAGGAAGTGGCTTGACGGCCGGGGCCGTGTTCGGCAGGAAGGCAGGAAGAGAAGCTGCCGCGCTGTGCGGTAAAGCCAGTTAGACGTTGGTCGCACACGAAGATCAAGCAGGCAAAGATACAACAAGTGGCTATTACAGACATCCCAGTAAGACTATACAGACATGAGGAAACTTCCTTAGTTCGGGATAACACCGACGAAGGGGTTGAAGTTGTAGGTCTGGCAGCTCTTGCTCCAAGTTGCGCTCCCATACCCGCTCTCCACAACAGCGCCGTTGCGCTCAATTTGGATGTATGGAATCTGGTTGTCGTCTGTAGGGAAAGGCACTGAACCGATGCTGACACCCGCCGGAGCGTTCCACTCTGCGTGGTTGTTCGAGCCGATGTCCATGGTCACGGTGGCGGCGCTCGTGAGAAGAGCAAAGCCGAATACAGCGTCGGCGGGGTATTGAGCGTTGCGGGGGAGAGTGCCCGTGCTGCAGGTGGCACCCTTGGGGTGGAGGCGGTACCAAACCACGACTTGATCCTTCTGTTGAGATGAAGAACTTGGGATGAGTGTGTGCTCAAAGGGAAGGCAGTACAGTACAGTACGAACCGTGACAGCAGGTGCGGCGCCGTTGAGGTACCACGAGATGTAGTACTTCATGATGATTTGCCAAGGGGTGTGGTCAGCGCCGTCGACGTAAGCATGAGCGTCGGCGTCCATGTAAACATTTGAGTTAAGAGCGCCGATGTAGTGGCTCTCAGCGTAGTCATTCCAGGTGACGATCCTGACATAGGAGGGTGAGAAGCCTGTAGGGATGCGAAGAAAGGGCAAGCGCACTCGACAATATCCGGCTGCACATCGTTGATAGCCTGTTCCCAGCGGTACTTGATCAAGGTGTCGCTCAGCTCGACCCAATCGTTACCGGTGTCCCCGCCAGAGCTGCCAAGGTTCTTGAACTGCCAAGGAGAGACAGCTGCGGATTCGTCAGTCTGAGGATATGTCGGAAGAGAGAAGGGCACTCACCCATGATGAACGGGCCCGTGCGCGACGACTTGACCGCCTTCTGGTAAGCAAGGTCGGTATCCGTTGTAAGTAGGTTGCCATTGTCCGCTGGCCATGACCACCAGTTGGTGAAGCCATCGATGCTCGGGAAGTTGTTGAGCAGGGTCTGGGCCTGTCCCGGGTCGCGGTAGCTGATGAAAGCCGGGGCAAGCGAGATGGTGATAGCATCGGCGCTCAGCTGGCTCTTGACGCTCGACCAGAAAGAGTTGCCACTGCTCTCGCCACTGAACGACGATACGAGAACAGCATTGTTCCACTTGTACGTCGCGGAGCTCGATGCATGTGCCGAGACGTACGAAACGATCTCATCGACGCTCCACGGGTGAGAGAAGTCAAAGGAGTACGCGAAGGAGAATCCACCCAGTGACTCGGCCACGCTATAGGCCGTACTGATCTGGTTGGGCTCGTAAGAGTTGCCAGCCGTATTGAGAACTAACATGAAGTTGGTTGACGGGCTCTTATAACGCATTGAACTAGACTTACTGAAACCCTGGATGCCAATGGCCTTTGCGGCCGAGATCTCAGTTCTCCACTGGGCCTCGTTGAATGAGTCCGTGTTTGCCACCTGAAAGGGAGATTGAGTAAAATTACACCGAGGAATGGGGCATTGAGCTCACCATGAAGTGGGCAAACACGGCTTTGGCCAAAGCGGACCGAGCCGCGAGCGCGACGACCGATACGATCGTGAGAGTGAAGCGCATGATTGCTCGCCCAGTTGGATGTAGAACCAAGGATAGCAGTAGCGCTGGGTGCTGGTAGACGCCGGTCTTGTGCGTTCAGACTTTATACAGAACTGCCAGGGCTCGGTGAACGGCGAGCGCATGCTGACTTGCAGGTTACGTCGGTGTACCATGCGTCCCAGTGATCCGTGGCAACTCATGGGATCTGGCTGAGGCCTTGATGGACAATCATAGAATCCGGCTTTTAGACGTTCTCTCCGGATTGAAGAGGCGAGCGCGAAGAATATCCTTCACGAGCTCCCAGCGTTTCTGCGTACGGTGCCATCCCAAAAGGAACGCCGAAGTCTCTGACGAAGCAAAAGGGGAATACACATCCAGCGCAGGCTCGGAATTAGCGGGCCCAACTGCGTTCGGTACTCGACCCGAATTGTTCCAACGCAGCGGCCAAGATGATGCAATGGGATACCTTAGAGCAGTCGCCTGAAGGGACGATGCAAGTGCGCGTGAGGGGAGCGGAAGGAAGCTGAGAACATGCGATGTCGACGTCGTGCCCGCGTCTCGTGAACATCTAGACGATTACAGAACGTCGTTGCATGTGCTTGCTACGCTTGTTCAACTCGATGTCGAATGATGCGAACATAGTTAACTGGTAAACTGGTCTTGTGTTTTCCGGGAGGATAGCCGAGGCAGCCAGTCTCGCTATCGATGCAGTACCTGTCAAGAGAGGCCAATGATGGCCTTGTGGCCTCACGCGCGTGTTGCAAAATGATGCATAGGCGGTAGGACAGGTTACCCACGGCCTATCGTCGTTGCAGTTTGTCTGAACTCTGACTCCGTAGAAGGCGTATGGGCACGTTAGACATGGTGATAGGCAAGAGCAAGGTGAACGCGGTGTGCCCTGGTGTGCCTCGCAGAGTTCGTCTTGGCACGTGGAGTATGACCACCCGGCCAAGACGTGAATCGTAGAGGGTTTTGTTCAGTGCAGGAGTCTCTGACAGTCGACTCGTGTCTTCTAACGCCCTATACTATGTATGTATGGAGTCGCTCAGCTGTTCGCGGTAAGATGGCGCAGAGAGCCTCTCGTAGACTGAGAAGCGAGTGCCACAACGGCTCGGTTGGATCGCGACGCGGGGTTTGTTTAGTTCCTGAATAGCACCGACGTCACGTCAAACACCTCTGTTCAGTACACTCAAGTCTCAAGGCGGCCAGGCTCAGAGCCCGGCTCGTCATCTCACTCTTTTCTTCTTACCATCATGACCACTCTGGCCGACGTCGTTCGGCACGCCCAGCAGCCGGCCAACGGCCACGGTGGCGAGCCGAACGGTCACGCCGGATCTGGTTCGCCTGAGGAGAAACAAGGCGACGGCGCACCTCCTGTGCTGGTGCAGCAGGCTTCAGACCAGGAGAAAGAGAGAAAGAAAGGCAAACTATCTCATCCGCCTCAGCGCCAGTCTTCATTACCGCACCCTACGCGCCAGTCGTCGCTGGACTCGCCTGTACCGCGTTCGCAGAGCGCGCGTAACTCGCTCTCTGGGCCGAGCCCCGGCATGCTCACTCCGTCTGGCCCGCCGCGCTCTCTGTCGTATTTTAACTTCCGACCGACTACACGCTTCGCTTCGCTTGAGCATGCGCAGAGTCATATATCTGAGGCAGAAAGCGAGGATCGGCCCGAGACTTGGGACTGGACTGCGCACGAGAAGTCCGAGCGCTACCGCGACGCCATCAACTACAACGACCCCGAACAGCGCGAACGCGAGCGCGAGGCAGCCATCGAGCGCCGAAACAAGCGAAACAGCTCCAGTCTTTGGGACGTCAAGCGCTGGCTGCCCGAATCACGCTCCCAAACGCCGCGCGGATCGCCAACTGAGGAGAAGAAGGAATTCAACTTCTCAGACAGTCCGCGCGCCAAGCAGGGACCCAGCGCCGCAGCCGGCAAGGAGAACCGCGTTGAGGAGGAAACCAACGCCGAGATTGAAGAGATACAGACGGACGGCGCTCGTCAATCCGCTCAGTCGGCAAACCCTGTGCGCCGTGGCTCAGAGATGCCGTCCTCTGGTGTCACTTCTCCGCGCCAGGGTTCCTTTTGGGGAACTCTCCGCAGGGCGCGCTCTATGCCGCATATGAAGGACGATGAAGAAGGGCGCGACTCTGAAGATGAACAAGAGAAGCAACAGCAGCGCCAGGGTGGCGGCACAAGCAAGGACGTGCATGCGAAGTGGAACAGGCTACGCTTCTTGCTACCACACATCGCTCAACAAGGCCCGTCCCCTGGAGCAAGTGCCGTCAACCCAGTGCACGTCAACATCACCGACGAGCTTATGGCCAGCGGCCTTAGCGTTCTCATGCTCCGTCTATGGTTCGAACGCGACGAGCGTGGCAAGCGTCGTGTGCCCGTGCTACTCCATCGACTGAGGATACGCATCTCGGACAGCCTACACCCTCTGCATGGCGCTCAAAGCGTGTTTCGTATCGAGTGCGAGTACGCGAACGGCGCCGTGCGCTGGGTCATCTATCGCCAACTGCGTGACTTCCTGTCGTTGCATGCACATTATACTGTGTCAAACGCATATAACCGCAACGTTGAGGCCATGCCCGAATTTCCGAAGACCAGTTCGTAATCCGTCTCACTAGCGTCATACATTGAAGACTAACTACACCATAATAGGTCTGCCGTACTTCAAGTTCTTGCAAAAGGAGAACAAGAAGGATGGCAACAAGAAGGACGGCAATAAGCAGGTCGCTCGCGCCGATTTTGCCCGTATGCAGCGTGAGACGCTTGAGAACTATCTCGTGGGACTCATTCGCGCTGTGGTACGCCTATAGCAGTACATTGCCTAGTGTGATACTGATCATGACGCAGATGTTCCATCCCGCTGCGAATCGGTTGTGCGGTTTCCTGGAGATTAGCGCCCTCTCAATACACCTGGCGCCTACTGGTGGTGCTCAATATAAGGCTGGTTTCGTTCGCATCAAATCTTCCGGTACTCGCGGGCCCTCTTTCGGCCGTCGTGGTACTGGGCGGAAGGATAAGCTGGAGCAGAAGTGGTGCTCAGTCCGCGAGAGTTATCTCGTAGCGGTCGACGACCCGGGCGAGGTCAGTCATTACTGTATCACCCAAGGCGTAAGGCTAATCTGTGCACCAATAGCTAACGATCTTCGACGTCTTCTTGCTTGACACTGAGTTCCGGATCGAGCGCCCCACGCGCTACTATCGACAAGGTCTCAACCTCCTACAGGGCGAGATGCTTCGCGAAGACGCCGCTGAGCGCAAGAATCTCATGCCACCAGACGACCATCACGAGCGCTCGAGCATGTTCAGCTCAATCCGGCATTCGTTCTCCAAGGCCGTACACCCCCGGCGCTCACACGACACCGGGCACACCAATGGCGACGCCCATCCTCGCCCATCCTCTGCTCGCACCTCTAGCTCTAGCTCCTCATCTTCTTCGTCCTCGTCCTCCTCCGACAGCCGCCCGCCTACGCCCATGCTCGATCCGAGCACAAACACGAACCCTATCGCGGAGGACGGCGACCAGCGCGCACCAGCGGGTATGGACGGCAAGAAGAAGAAGAAATCGCGTACGAGCAGCGAGATGTCGAAGCACACGTTCTACGTTGTCAACTCGCAAATGCGGCTCAAGCTCTTCGCCCGCTCAGAGAGGCAGATGCTGCAATGGATTGCGGCTCTCGAGAAGGTCGCTGCCACGAGCCACTATACCGGCACGAATCGGTTCGACAGCTTCGCTCCCATCAGGCTAAATGTTGCGGCACAATGGCTGGTCGATGGAAGGGACTACTACTGGAACCTGTCAAGGGCAATTCTGTTGGCGAAGGAGACGATCTACATTCACGATTGGTGGCTTTCTCCGGGTCAGTTTTCGTGAGACGATGTCGCCAACCATTGCTGATATGATTCTATAGAGCTACAGCTTCGCCGCCCGAACAAGCCTAAATACCAGCTCGATAACCTCCTCCAGAAGAAGGCGCGCGAAGGCGTCAAAATCCACATCATCATCTATCAGGAGGTCTCTTCGCGGACCACACCCGTGGACAGCAACTACGCCAAGACGCGCTTGACGAACTTGCACGAGAATATCATGGTTCAGCGTAGCCCGAGCCATTTCCAGACTGGGACGTTCTACTGGAGTCACCATGAGAAGCTGTGCGTAATCGACGAGACCATTGCGTTCATGGGCGGTTTCGATCTTTGCTTTGGTCGGTGGGATACGCCGCAACATTCGCTCGTCGATGACCCAGACGAGCCCGAAGCGGTCATCTGGCCTGGAAAGGACTACAACAATAACCGCGTTGAGGACTTCCACACTCTAAACAAGCCCTTCGAGGATATGCACGACCGCAAGACGACGCCGCGTATGCCATGGCACGACACAGGTCTTCAAATACTCGGTCAGCCCGTACGCGACCTTGCACGTCACTTCGTTCAGCGGTGGAACTACCTTCTGCGGATGAAGAACCACACGCGCGAGATGCCCTTCCTTTTGCCGCCTGCGGAGTACAAGAGCGGCGAACTCGAGAACCTCGGTTTGACGGGAACATGCGAATTGCAAATTTGCAGGAGTTGTGGCCCGTGGAGTATGGGCACGCCGGACCGTATCGAGCACTCGATCCAGAACGCGTACCTGAAGGCGATTCAGATGTCGGAGCACTTCGTCTACATCGAGAATCAGTTCTTCATTACTTCGTGCGTTTCTGTAGCGCTTTCATTGATTGCGAATGTTACTGATGCGATGTCTCAGGACGATGGTTGGCGATGTACAAATCGAGAATAAGATTGGTGATGCAATTGTCCATCGTATCATTCGTGCGCACCACGAGGGTACAAAGTGGAGGTGCTGCGTTGTTATCCCGCTCCTGCCCGGTTACCCCTTCCCGCTCGATCACAGTGACGCGTCATCTGTACGGTTGATCCTCGAGTGCCAGAATCGAACCATTGGCCGTGGCCCGCACTCCATATTCTCTCGTCTGCGCAAGGAGGGCATCGACGTACGTTCTCTCGTGTACGTATGCCAGTCGAGGAACTAACATGCTCCACAGCCTGATGAATACTTCTCAATCTTTTCCCTGCGCAACTGGGGCAAGCTTCGCGGGGATGTCCTCACGACCGAGCAGGTCTATATTCACGGCAAAGTCTGCATCGTCGATGACCGCCTGGCCATCATTGGCAGTGCGAACATCAACGAGCGCTCCCAACGCGGCGACCGAGACAGCGAGCTGGCGGCTATCATTCGCGATACAGACATGGTGGACAGTACGATGGCGGGGCAGCCGTTCAAAGTCGGCCGCTTCGCGCACACGCTGCGCATGCGTCTCATGCGGGAGCACGTTGGTATCGATGTTGATGCGCTCGACGAAGAGGACCTGCTGGCACGGAAGCCGGAGAAGGAGCAGCACGAAGTCGATCCCTGGGACCCGGATGCCGAGCAACGACAGGGCAATGAGGATGTCACTGCTCATGCTGATCACTCTGGTCGTGTGCGCCTCATGGCGCAGTTCGCCGGCGATACTTTGGGTGGCGCAGCGCAGGGCACCAAGGACCTTGCGGACGAGGCATTTGTACGTCTTGGTCAGGATGTCGGCCTCAAGCGCGACGTTCCCACGTTGAACAACGCGAACATCGCGCTTGGCGATGAGCGCAAAACCTACGACCGCAGTGGCAAGGAAGTCGAAGGCTTCGCAGACTCTGTTGTACCGACGGTTGAAGAGCAGGCGATCATCGAGGGATTACCTGGCAAGAACTCCCGTGGACGCCAGCCAACGCGAGATGACGAGGGTGCCAAGGAGGAGGAGAAGTCGGGCCAGGCGCCGCCGGAGGCCACGACGGAGGACGGACAGAAGCACGGTGCCCCCGCGGACGCGAGTCGCGATGTCGCGACTGACGATGAGCCACCACATGCGCGCTCGGGTACCACCGACGCTCAGGGCGAGGAGCGGGATGCGCCCCGTGCTCGCAGCATTCTGCGCAAGCACCTCAAGGCTGGCACCAGCGGGAGCGCATTCGTACTGCCTACGCCGCGACCGGAGATCACTGCCGAGATGTTCGACGACCCTCTTTCTGATGATTTCTACAAGCACGTCTGGATCGCCGCCGCCGCACATAATACGGAGATCTTCCGCAAGGTGTTCCACGCCGTTCCTGATGACCTTGTCACGACGTGGAAGCAGTACATCGAGTTCGTCGGTCACCACGAACGCATGAACAAGCCTACTCCCGATCACCCTGAACCGGTTGGACGCGTACCATCTGAGACTGGGGATATGGGCGCGCCGGGCGAGGAAGACACGCCGGACCATATGGGGCGTGCGGAGGACTTTGCGAAGAACGATGCGGACCCGCATTCTGCAGACGATGGCGACCGGGCCCACGGAACCGCCAACCCTGTACAAAACGCGAAGGATCTGAATGGTGGAGGTACCCAGAAGTCGAAGAAGGGTAAGGGCGATAGTGGTGAACCTGGGTTCACGAAGCAGGAGCGCGAGGAGATGGAGGCGCTGCTTGGCGAATTATGTGGCCATCTTGGTACGTCCTGGCCGAGTACTGTCTTTTCTGCAGGGTCAACTTACAAGTGCGCGCAGTGATATACCCTACGCGATTCCTTGAGGGCGAGGACGTCGCAAATAATTTCTTGTTCAACGCCGACCGGCTGCTGCCCCTCCCCATCTACGATTAGGCCCTCACCTCATAATGAGATCGTTCGAGTCCACACACCATCCTCCCGTTCCTTTACTATGCTTATTGCCTGCATCGTCAACATATCGGACATTCTTGATAGCTGTACTACTAATAACGCCCCGCAGTTCTGTACTCTACAATAGCATCTGAATTCGGACACTTGCTTCGCTCTTTTCTCTAGTAAATATAGTATCGGACAGTACCTGAACACAACTCATGATACCCTTGCTCTCTTCTGATACTTGAGTACTGTCTTATTTCGATCTCAAGTTCGCTCCTTTGGAGCGTTACCCGTTACAGCCATTAAGTTCGGCTAGAAATAGGTTCGTTTCGCGTCGCCGAGCGTTACAACGAACTTATTTGACCGGCATGAACCTCGGTTCGGCCTTCCGGACTGGTCGGCCCGAACACCGGGTAACGTTCGCAAGTTCGAAGAGCGGCCGTTACCCGTTACTGAACCTGCAGTGAGTTCAATCCCGAAGTCCGCGTTACGCGTTACGAACTTCAGGTCGAAATAAGACAGTATGCGCGTTCACGATTATCAAGCAGCCTACGAACTAGAAGCGCTGCATTTTGCAGCTGGAACCTAGCTTGGAAAGAGTAGGCTTTCAAGCTGTAATCTCAGCATCTCGTGCAGAGTGAGTATACCACTAGCGCTACATGCTTTACAGTGTATAAGAGCCTCTGTTTCGAAGTCGAAAGCAATTGTGGCCGGCCAGGGGCCACGCTGGGCCACGGCCTTCGGCCGGCGCGGCTGATTCGAGCGACGTTGTCGCTCCAGCCCGCCCTTGCTCCTGGTTGAGTCTCATATGGCAATTCGAGATAGTATCCTTGACTGATCTTTCTGCCAACTAAAGCAAGGCCGTGCAGGACTGCGTGGCTTGGGTTAAAAAAGGTTGAGAACCGGGCAATGCAACGCAACTGATCGCATCAGCGCGTCTCCGGCAATCACCGGTTGGTCGGTTCCTGCGCCGGATTTCGAAAGTGGGAAACCTAGCCAAGCTAGGTAACTAGCCAAGCTAGGTAACGTGGTGCAGGTTTGGGAGTCTGTGGGTGTATGGCTGCGTAAGTAGCCAAACGCGATCACGAGATATGTGCGTCGGATATCGGGCCGTACTGCGCGCGGCGGTGTCGTCGCGACGCGACCGCTTGAGTCGACCCTCCATGGCTCTTGCCAACTTCGTTACTTCAGCCTAATTCTCCGCATCGCTGCCGCTTTTCCTGGGCAGTTCTTACACCTAGACCGCCTGTGCACTCCTTGATACACGGAGAGCATCGTATCAGCAAATTGACTAATCGTCCCTCGTTCGAAACATCTATACTCAATATTTTGGATGTGAGTCTGTTCCGTCTTGGGCCCTCAATATTTTTCTTATGTCCTTTAGAATCGCTTTGATTCTCGTAATAATGTCTGACCGCCCTCGCTCTAATGAGGCTGGCTCATCCCGGAAGCATACCCAAGGCCCTCGCCGGCCCTCTCCCGAGCGCAACGCGGCGCCAAACCCTTATACCACCCTACCTCCACCCACAACGGAATACATCACTCTCTACATTAAACTCCAGCGTCGGCGACAGTGCTTCCGCATCGTTGAGGTGCCTTCCAACTACACCTTCGCCCTTTTGCATACCCTGCTACGATTCCTATTCGGCTTGTCCGACAAGCGTCATTACTTCGAGGTCGTGGACCATGTCATCTTCCATAAGCAGATTAGAGGGCAGATACATAATTGTGGACGGTGGTCGAAGTTTCATCAGGAGCGTCTGCCCGAGTTTATCGCGTTCTATCCTGGTACGTGCTTGCACTCTCCGGTTGTGCAGATGTCATAAGAGTTTATTGACATATCGTGCTGGCAGACCACTGCGGAGATAGTCCGGTTATGCGCGTCTCCCCTCCCGGTACACGCGAAGGCGCGCCGGTGGAGAGGGCCGGGCGGCTAGGACTAGCAGACCGAAGGCGCGATGCTTGCCTCGGTGGTGGTCGGATAAGAGCTACTCTACTACATGCGACGTGCTAACCGAGCCGAACCGCTGACTAAGCCGGCGAATGCCGTGCTCCTCCTGCCTCCTCGCCTCCTGCCTCGCACTCCCAGGCACCCCTACTCCATGTGCCCCCCACCCAAAATGGCGACGTCCTCGTCGCCCTAAGAGAACCGAATAATGAAAGAAAACACCGTCAAGAGCTGCGAACCCAACCCAACGATGTGAGCACACGACCAAGCTCTGCCAACCGAGGGTCTCCCTCCCAATCAAGGGTCGACTCCGATGTCAATAGCGAGCGACCGGGCAACGAGCGATTTGTGCGGGGGAAACGATATGTATGATGACCGCGATATGAATGTATAAATGGGAGCCGATTTGAAGTGGAACGCCAGGAACCGATGTCCGCGCGACTAGGACGTGAAGCTTGTCCTCGAATAGTAGCCGATCCGTGACGAGCGCGACGGCTGCGTTGCTGTAGGGAGCCAAATGGCTTCGAGTTGTGAGCCGGGCGCAGTGCCGAAAGATCGCGCGATCGTGATACGACTGGAATGGCCGGGGCGGGCTGGGTACTAAGAACTTTATCAACATCGTCGGCCCAATTGAGCGGTCTTGTGTCCGTGGTGGGTTGCTGTGAGCCTCCGAGTGGCGATATCGAGACAGGTACCGAGTCGACCTGTACTGA
>UWZB01000363.1:0-18564 GCA_900536885.1 Peniophora sp. CBMAI 1063
CACCCACCCACCCTGACGAGGTGCCCGCGATGCGACTCGCTCCGCTCGTCACATCGCGGACACCTCGTGCGTCATGAAACGCTCGCTTCGCTCGCAATGTGGTAGAGCTAATGCTTGTTGCAGGACTCGACATCGGCGTAGAGCCGAGTATGATGATGCACGTGCCGTGCAGGGTTCATGTTCGTGCTGCTCCCTCAAGCTCTCTACTGAGTTGCGACTGGGACACGCCGAGTGCGGTGCAGTTCAACTAGTTATCTCGGGAGTCGGTATATGCGTAGTGCGGTCGTACCTCGGCCAAGCTCGAAATGCACTGATCGACATTCCGACGCGTCGCGTCCGAGTTGATACAGAAATAGAGCAACACTCCTCCTTTTCCTACCCCGCACCCCGCAAAACACGTCCATATGTCACTCATCGCCTTATCGCATAGACCATGCCAACTTGCGAGGAAGAGACAGAGTTGCAGATGCTACTGCTCATGCGTAGACAGCTACGAGAAGGAAGGCGTCGAGCACAGCAATCTCGGGGATGTTCCACCTTGAATGAAGCATCCCTGACAATCACTCATCCGTACGTGTTTTCTACTAGTTAAGGCATTGAGTATAACTGGCACCTCTGCAGAAACTATGCCGTCGAATATCGCTCCCACCGCTGTATCATCTTAGGATGCCACTTTGCCGCGGCCGCACTCAGCTCCGCTGATGCGCCCCGTCCCGCCGGCTCGTCGGCCTCCCCAACCCCATCACCTCGAACTTTCTGTCCGCCGGTTTGGGCGAGCCTGCGAGGCCGGAGCAAGAGTCCAGCCGCGCCGAGGCGCTCGGCACTTTCCGTAGACCGAGAGAGCGAGCCGACGCGTTGAGGGCGGCGCGCCGTTTTCGTCTACTCACCTCCATCTCGCCTCTAGCCGCTCGCGCCGTTTTCTGTCCCGCCCGCCACACCCTTTCACTTGCCTTATCTCGCTCGTAGTGGGAACCGCTCGTCACGCCGTAGGTGAGGCTGGACCGTGTCTCCAAACGATTTCCATCATTCGCATTTCCAGTCTCTATTCCGCTCCGGTGACGAGCGTACAAAGGACTCATGGGTTTCTTCTCCCCGACTCAGCTGCACGCAATGCCAGCAAGGATCTTGAGCCGAGCTCGATCCCCAGAACTGAACCAGTGTCCTGTTGCCCTCAATACAGATATCAGAGGTCACGAGACTCCACTTGCCTTTCCAGAGACTAGTGGCAACGTTACTGCCCTGCACTGGCTGGTGATGTATCTTGTCGGTATCTGCGGGGTCTGTCGAACCGCGAAGCGACACGGCTATCGACACCCGCGCCCTTCAAAGGGGCTTTAGCCCTCTCGCGTGTGCAGTCAAGATCGCTGACCTTCATGTCCGCGGCACTGGTGACTGCCGGTGACCAGTCAATGACCATCGCATTACTGGGAGCAGGCGTGGCTGCCGTGCAGGCTCAAGCCAATAGTTTGGGTGTTATTCTGAGCTTCGGGCGGACACCTTACTCAGTGGTGGATACGTCTGTGTCCATTCTGTGTTGTTCCCCATGGATGTTTCGCCCGCCCAAGTGTCCCCTGCGAGCGGGTCTTCACTTCATGTGGTTTGTTGTAAACGAGTACATGACATGGCCCTATATGATAAACTATACACCATTGTCAAGTAAGAAAATGCACGACTTGCGAGTGGTGCGGCAGATGCCGAGCGTGTGAACTATCAGTGGCCTGAGCACGCGTTGCCCATGGAACGATTTGAGACGCGCGACGCGCCTCCACGGTCGGTAAATGCCGAGAGCGCTTCCAGCAAAGCACGCTCTATCATGGAACGATTTCAAGACGCGTGTCGCCTCTGCGGCCCGCAAACTCCGAGACCACGCGAGGCGTCCCAGCGACGAATCGCGCGTCGACCGTCACATGAATATCACGTGTACGAAATGGAACGTTTTGCCCCCCCCCAACTCGACCTTAAGCTGTGTCTCTTCGAGCCCCAGAACGTATCTCAATTTAGGAAGTACTAGTGTCATAAATCCGAGTGTGTATTGTACATGGTGATGGTAGCGAAACAGAACGATGCGTAAAGACAGGTCAGACACCAAAGACAACGTCTCCAACGTCCACTCCGACGACAGAGTCTACTTGGAGTGAAGGCCGTCGTCTTCAGCGCGCAGAGACTTCTCGCGAGGTAGTCTTCCACGTATATGGGGTACAGGGAGAGTCCGACGCTCATTCGTTGTAAAGTCGTCCTCGTCTTCAATTGTGAACTTCCTATCCCAGTAACGGTTCTCCTTGGCGGGCCACAAGTTGAACTCGTCCCAAGGAGCCGAGTATCTATGAAAGACGTGAGTAAAGTTGGAAAGCGCTACTGCATATCATGCGTACCCATAACCGCAGTTCTCGGTGTCCCAATGCCACATGAGATAAGGGGTTTTCCCTTCGTAGCCTTCAAACCCTTTCTTCAGCTCCTCGGCGATAGCCTTGATGCCTTCAAGCTTGTAACGCCGGACGCGTTCGCGTTTGAAAGCCATGTCATAGTTTGTAAAGAGGACGAAAGTGTAGAGAAGTTTGGGGTTGATACTGAGCTGAACGGTGATGGAGCCAGTGAACGAAACACTAGCAAGGAATGTCAGACGGTCACGCAAGCGATTCTGCACGCGTCCCAGATATCCCGAATTCGTTTTGCTGATGACATCGATAACTTGACCGTCTCGGCGCACCTCGCGAGACGGGGCCAGCCCTAGCTTTTCAGCACAATAGAGCATCGCCTCGTCAGTCAGAGCACAGCCGTAGTTCATCAAGGGAGACTGGATTGGACTGCTGGCCGAGGGAAAGAACCTGTCATCCATTTTTCGAATAGCCGGTCGGCGCTCTGCCAGCTCTGAGTAAATCTGCATATATGGTGTCAGTGGACTGTGGTCGCTAACCATACATTCACGTACTGCTGCTCGAGTCTTCTTGCGAAAGTCCTGAATCTTGATTCCCGCCTTCGCAGCCACCGCCTTGCTGGACTCGCTTGGCCCTTTGGTGAATTCACCCAAGAGATCGAGCGTGATGTCTATGGAGATGTCGTTCCCAAGTCGGAGTTTGGGGAGTGGTGTTTCTGAAGTCATGGCGCCACAGGAGGGTGAGGGCGCGTGAGCATTCAGGCCATCGTCTTCCGCGCGCAATGACTTCTTGCGCGGTAGTCTCCCGCGTGCGCGTGCCTCAGAAGGAGCCTGCTGCTCGTGCGTTGTGAGGTCGTCAGTATCTTCAATCATAAACTTCCTAGCCCAGTGACGATTCTCCTTAGCGGGCCACAAGTTGTACTCATCCCAAGGAGCCGAGTATCTAGGGGTGGCGTGAGTACAGTTCAATCGCGTTACTTTCGGTGATGCGCACCCATAACCGCAATTCTCGGTGTCCCAATGCCACATGAGATACGGAATCTTCCCTTCGTAGCCTTCAAATCCTTTCTTCAGCTCCTCAGCAACCGCCTTGATGCCCTCGAGCTTGTAACGCCGGACGCGTTCCCGTTTGAATGCCATGTCATAGTTGGTAAAAAGGACAAAGGTGTGGAGGAATGTTGGGTGGATACTGAGCTGAACGGTGATGGAGCCAGTCAACGGAACACTAGCAAGGAATGTCAGATGGTTGCGCAAGCGATTCTGCACGCGTCCCAGATATCCCGAATTCGTCTTGCTGATGACATCGATAACTTGACCGTCTCGGCGCACCTCACGAGACGGAGCCAGGCCTAGCTTTTCAGCACAATAGAGCATCGCCTCGCCGGTCAGGGCGCAACCGTAGTTCATCAAAGGTGACTGGACTGGACTACTAGTCGAGGGGAAGAACCAGTCATCCATTTGTCGAAGAGCGGGGCGGCGCTCTGCAAGGCTCGCGTGTATCTGTGTACGTGCTATTAGTTACTTGTGGTCGCCTTGAGCCAACTGTGAACGTACTGCTGCTCGAGTCTTCCTTCGAAAGTCCTGGATACTGATCCCCGCCCTCGCTGCCGCCTCCTTGCTAGACTCGCTTGGTCCTCTCGTAAATTCACCTAACAAATCGAGTGTAATGTCCACGGAAATATTGTTTCCGAGTTGAAGTTTCGGGAGTGATGCTTCTGGAGTCATGGCGGGCAGAGAGGGCGAGGACATGCGAGCGTTCGAGAGTCTATTCGTTTCAGCAGGCTGGATATCCGTCAATGCAGAAGTTCTGTCTGTATCGGCATCATTGTCAAGACTGATGGTGGTCGGCGACTAAAACGCGTCGGCGAGCCGACGCGTGAGAGGCAACAGAACGTGGAATCGCTACGTGTGGCGCGCGTCACCTTTTACCACCATGTCCACTGTGCCAGTAATTGCCAGGATGAAGCCTCATTCAAGTCTACTCCATGTTTGAGGGCCATACACAGGAAGAACTTGTGGGTGACGCGCGTGAGCCGGCGTACTGGGATGTAGGCAACTTTGATGCTCTCGAAAGAACCGCACAATACTTAAACTAATTGTAGATGCGATAGTGGTTTCGGGGACGTGTACTACCTGAATGTATAGGTCTGCGGCGACTCCGAAGAGCCGTACAGCGATGATGTGGCGAGAATGGGGACATCCGCGCGGCCGAACCCCGAAAGGCCGAAGCCGCTCTGCGCACAATTCGCGCTCTTCCGCGGACGACCATCTCGCCGCCGAGACTAGCTTTCTCTACCCTATCCCAACCCATCATGTCCGGGTCTGAGCAGCGCACAGTCGTCAAGCGCTCGGCATCTGAAGAAGCGAATGATGCGCCTCCTATGAAACTCAGACCAGTGCAGGTCAAGTTGAAGGGCAAGGCGTGGACAAAGCATCCTGACTATTATCTCGAAGACGGATCACTGACTTTACTCGTATGTTTACCCCTTTCCCTTTTGCTATATCTCACACCAACCCCTTGACCAGGTTGAAGACATCGCATTCCGCGTTCAGGGATCCCTTCTCATCCGACAATCTCAGCATTGGAAAGATACTCTTGGAAGCGATCCAAAAGAGAGTTATGAGCCGCAAGAGCTCGGCGGTGTCAAGAAAAACGAGATGACTGCCTTCTGCGCTGTCTTTTGGCCTGCGTGCGTACTCTCTGCTAAAGTAAGGCGCCTCAGACGCTCATCTACCTGTAGCACCGTTGGGCGCTACTTTCTGCCCTTGGCCGAGAGTTGGGCTTCCGTACTCCGGCTCGCCTCTCTCTGGGGAATCGCCGGCATGCGCTCGCTCGCCATATCAGAACTCCAAACGAAGGCAACCCCCCTACTCAAGCTGGTGCTTGCTCGTACACATGACATACCGAACTGGGTAGAGCCATCACTTGACGCTTTGGCGCGTCGCGCCGAACCTCTGTCGCTTCAGGAAGCCAACACGCTTGGAATGGAGGACGTCCTGCGTGTCTCCGCTGCTCGCGAAAGGCTGAGCAAGACGCAAGTTGTGCAGCCCGCCCCGGGCGCGACCGTACGGGCGCCAGACACTCGTACACCCACCCGTGTTGGTAGCTATAATCCCTTTGGGTCTGCCTTCGGCTCTGGGTCTGCCTTTGGATCTGGCCCTGCCTTTGGCTCTGGCTTGCAAGACAAAGCCGCACCCGCCACCCCTGCAAAGCCCGTCGCACCTCCACCGCCTGCCAAGCCGCCCTTGCCACTCATTACCTCGCCTTTCACTCCTAAGGAACTCGAAGATCTCTCTACCTATCTAACGGGCACGAAGAGTTGGGATAAGATCTTCGGCATGGTGACGACAGAGAAGTTCCCCGCCTTTTGTCACGCCGCGGCAGATTTCAGCGATCTGTTGGTGCCGCATAGCCTCTCTCACGGATCTCTGAGCGCGGCTTTGTTCAAGTACGTCGCAACTCGACCAGCATACATCCCCACGGCCGTCAAGATCGCGGCATTCATGGTGTCGCACAGCGAACACGGAGAGCCGAAGTACAGCCCTGCAGTGACAAGCACCCTTAAACTTGGTTTCGGAGGTAACCTCCAGAGCGACGTGGACGGTCTGCGTGGCCTATGGGGGACCGTGAAAGAGGCAAAGGTGAAGTATCCGGACTTCAAGCTGGCGTACAAGTCCGGATCTCGCCATCGCCCTCTCGCTGCCGCTCTTCTGGACTTCGAGCTGTACGGTGAACCTCCCCGTGAGGCACTGTACAATGAACGTAGTGCAAATGCTCTGCGGTTCATCACGGCGCTCTCGGCCGATCCTACTCGTCTGATCAAGTAGATTATACACACCTACTCTCATTGTCATGTCTGTTTGTCTTCCTTTCTACCGTATCGCCCTGGTGGGGATAATACACTCTACTGTAGCCCGTACATTGTACAACCCTCATTGTACTCTACGACTGTTGATCATGTATATTGCGCTTATATCTGAATATTATTCAATGCCCGCTACTCTGTGGCAGCTAGTCATAATCGTATACCAGATCAATCGGTACTTGAGCCAATGGAATACTGGCTTCTCTCGGTGACGTAGGGCGTCCAGTTGTGGCACCGGAGTTGATCTCATCACGGGCGCAGTGCGTTTCGGCGCGCTCATAAACTGCGAAACGCGTCCCGTTCTAACCCATTCACCGCTGTTCCTCGACTACGACCACGTCACTACTACGACAATCTGTTACATACCATCTGTCTTTACTGTTTAAACCTGCTTCATCATCATGACCGACTCTGACATGCACGTTATGAAGCGCTCTCGCTCTCAGGGAGAGCCTGACGGCACCCCGCCGATGAAATTCAGCTCGGCGCAGGTTCGCCGGAGAGGCCAAGTCTGGTCCAAGCATCCATACTACTACTTCCCGGACGGCTCGCTTTTGCTTCTAGTGAGTCAGGTGTAGCCCTCTCTACCTTACCGGGGCTGACTCACCGAATGTAGGTCGACGGTACCGCGTACTGTATTCAAGGGTCCGTCTTGATCGGGCATTCGCCGTACTGGAGAAACGCTCTTGGGGAACCAAAGGAGATGTACGAGCCGCAGGCCCTCAGCGGGATATCATGGCAGGAGATGGATGCCTTTCTCTCCGTCATATATCCTCGGTACGTTCAGCCAGAGCACGCACTCGCGTTAGTAGCACTCACGCTAATACCTGCAGCTCTTATGAGCAACACGAAATCACGAGCGCTGAGGACTGGGCCTCGGTTCTCCGTCTGGCTTCGCTATGGAGCGTTGACGACATGCGATCACTGGCTATCTCCCAACTCGACGCAGTTGCGGCGCCACTATACAAACTTGTGCTCGCCCGCGCTCTCGACGTGCCCCAGTGGATTGAGCCCGCATTCGACGCCCTTGCGCGCCGTCAGATGCCTCTGTCGGTCGAAGAGGCAAGCGCTCTCACTATGGAGGACGTCTTGCACATCTCGGCGAAGCGCGAGAGTATCTTGAAGGCCCAGGTCACCCGACTGCCTGCGAAGTCGAGCTCTGCGCGCGACGACACCCGGAACGATTCGCGAACCCTGGTTCGTACTCGTACCAAGAGCTCGTCTGGGTCCTCACGTACAGCTGCCCCTACTGAAAAGTCGCCTCTTCCCCCGATCACAGTACCCTTCTCTCGCAAAGAACTTGGCCGTCTTTCGACCAAGCTATCCAAGGGTTACGAGTTCGAGGATGCACTCGCATTCGTGACGCAAGAAAAAATACCAGCCTTTTGCCACGCTTTGGCGGACTTCACCGACGTTCTATCCGCTCGGGGGCTGAACCATCTTTCGTCCAGCCACAGCCTGTTCAAGCGTGTTGCGACCAGGCCGTCATTTGTCCCAGCTGCCGTCAAACTCGCATCATTCATCGTTTCGCAGAACGAGGGTGACGAGGCCCGGCAATGGTTAACCAGCAACCTCTTCGGGCTCCGTCGGTGCCTCCAAGACGACGTGAACGGCTTACGGTCGCTATGGGCGAGCGTCAATCAGGCGAAGATCAAGTATCCAGACTTTAGTGTTGCGTACAAGTCCGCTTCCCGCGGGCACTACTTCACTGCAGGACTTCTCGGATTGGACAACTATGGAACCAAGCCTCCACGGGAGAACGAGTACAAAGAGAGAAGCGCAAACGTTCGGCAGTTCATCTCAGCGCTGTCGGCAGACAATGTTCGCCTCGTCAAGTAACAAAGGCATCGATGGGCGCTCACACGATATACACGATGATATTCGGCTGCATTGTACTATACCACCTGTATCATATACCATGCTGTACATCTAGCCTGTATATACTCATGATATTCTGTCAGATTTTGTACGGAAAGTGGAGGTCAAAAATGAAGAAACAACTCGCGGTGGGGGCGTGACGAGGCGCGGCGTCACGATGTGACTCGCGCCGAAACTGGTTCAGAACACCGCCATGCGCCTTGTTCCCTAAGTCGACGGCGGTGCGCTTGTACTCATTGGCTACCCTCCTGTCGTATCCAATGAGAATTCGTCTACATTCTTCCAAGACGTACTACACGTACGGGCGGCGCATTATCGGAATCAAAACGGTGTAGCCAATTGTCCCCCGCACAAAAGCGTGTGAATATCCACTTTGCTGGGAACAATACGCGTTTAAATCCCTTCTTCTGCTTTTGTGTCTCGGGCGCTTGGATCATTCGTATATAAAGGATGGGCGCTGGAATGGCAAGGCCCTTTTGCAGTCTTTGCGCTTGTTCCCTTCACCCACTTCACGCTTTCACGCCCTTCACGCTCTGCGAGCTCTTCAACGCGCGGGACTTTGAGCCATTCATAGTTCTACTACGCCTTCACCCGTCGCAGCCCGATCTACTTCAACACTCTTGAGATGTTCACTCGCACACTCTTCATCACCGCTGCTATCTCGCTTGCCGCCATCCCGCTCGTGCGCGGCGCCGACCACCAGATCATCGTTGGCGGAGCAGGCGGCGTAGTCGCCTTCAACCCTCCGAACGTCAACGCGAGCGTTGGTGATACGGTCACATTCATCTTTCAGGTACATTACCATCTGTATCCTCAGATTCTCTCGGCGGCTAATCATAGTACAGCAAAAGAACCACACCGTCACCCAAAGTTCTTTCGCGGATCCTTGCACTCCGCTCGCTGGTGGCTTCGACTCTGGCTTGTACGTCGCTCAACTGTATCCGATTGCTCTCGACTGAACGGTCTCTAGTATTCCCGTCGGCGACGACGTAACGAGCGACTTCCAGCAGGCACAGCTAACCATTCAAGACACCAATCCTATCTGGGGCTTCTGCCAACAGGCCGGCCACTGTCAGAAGGTGCGTCACATCTCTGGCATATCTCATGCCACCAAGTATTGACTTCATTCGCAGGGTATGGTCTTCGCCGTCAACGCGAAGTCGGACGCGCAGTTCCAGCAATTCCTGGCTGCTGCCACTGGTAACACAACAACTGGCGCGTCATCCAGCGTGACGTCCGCGGCAGCCACCGCCACCTCTGCTGCCAGCGGTGGTACAACATTCACCTCTGTCTCCGTCTCCCAACAAGCCAGTGCTACCGCCTCTGCGACCTCTGCCGCCTCAAGTGCATCGTCGACGAGCACATCAACCAACGAGCACCGCATCGTGGTCGGCGACTCGACTGGTGCGACGACCTTCACACCTGCCAACATCACCGCGCAGCCTGGCGACGTCATCACGTTCGAGTTCCACGCGAAGAACCACACCGCGACGCAGAGCAGCTTCGGCGCTCCCTGTCGCCCGCTCGGAGACACGTCGCAGTCGGGTCAGGTCGGCTTCGACTCGGGCTTCATGCCTGTTGCCGGCAACGCGACTACGTTCCCCACGTTCAGCGTTCAGGTCAACGACTCGGCCCCGATCTGGGTTTTCTGCGCGCAGACTGGCCACTGTGGCAAGGGCATGGTGTTCTCCGCGAACGCTGTCGAGACTGGTAGCAACACGGTGAGCTTCAGCACCCTGGCAGCCCGTATGATCCGAGACTGATGCGCTTTATAGTTCGAAGCTTTCCAGGCTCGCGCCATGTCACAGAACGGCACAAGCAGCAGCTCCACGAGCGGCGCCGGACGCGTCTTCGCGCGCACGGTCTCGCAGGCCACGCTCCTCGCCGCACTTCTCGGCATCATCCTCGGCATCTTCTTCTAATCGAGCGCACAAGATGCGTGCGCGCCTGGCGCGCGCTCGTTCGCTCTCGTCGCTCTCTTACGCTCCGGATTTCACGTCTGCATCACGGCTGACTGCTACGACTTGCTTGCACGACATCTCACTTTTTCTGGTCCCTAGGACGTTTGTAGCCATAGTACCCGGTCGTTTCGTGATGTACATATAATTGCGTATACTCCTACGACTCACCTGTTAATACTGGATCTCCTGGCCTGAGGGTCAAATACCATGTCTTGCCTGATGCCGTTCCCCTTGATACTGTTGCCTCGTCGTCGTCCGGCGCTCCCTGTTATGCTAATGCTGTGTTCGAGCGTCTACAGAAGCTGAGGATCATTCATGATGCTTCTTCCGAGCATGGCAAACCTCGTGCGTATAGTGGCCTGAGACTGACGAGCCAAGTGAGCGCGCGAACCGTCACAACGTGACGCGGTAAGCCGGCTGGCGCGCCGGTCCGTGGTGGCTTGGTGGTGGCACGCACGCGCGCGCCTTGCTCCGTGCAACCATGCCCGTCCACAATCACAAAGAGCGCGTACCTATTCCCCCCGTCGCTGGTGAGCATATTTGCTACCGATTGCTACCCATTTTGTGTCTCCGCTCGGCATCGTGCTCAAAGAGGCTATTATCCAGGTCCCTCTCAAGCGACCCCTTCACGAGATCCTCAAAGGGACCTTCGCGAGGTTGCCACTCATGCCGATCATCTAAGGAGAATCGTATCTGAACTCCCGCCTATTATGCTCAATGGGGCCGCCCGGAAACGAGAAATACTAGATGAGATTGAGAGGTACGCCCTGGTGCTTGTTTCACGTGTGTAGCCGCTCATATTCGCGCTAGAGCATCTCATCCGGAGCCGACAGTGTCCAGGTTTCCCTTCCACTCAGATACCCTTCCGCCCTCGTACCTTCCTCGCATCATAGCTGGCATATTAGGAGGTGCTTATTCCCTCTCGTTCATTTGAGGCTGACCCCTGACAGTGTGTCTCAGGCACTGGTATCGGGAAAAGCACCCTCATATCGAGTATTCTGGGCCGTACGTCTGCGAGATATATTCTCTTGAACATTTTCCGTTCTAACTTGACTTTGCTTTAGGCACTGTCTCCCCCACGAGTGTTCTTGGAAGTACGTAACCCATCAGCTGTGCAGTACTGGACTAAATTGAGCATTGCAGGAGGGACTGCTGCTCCGACTATCATCGCGTATCACGAGCATGATTGGATCGAAGCAACACTGTCATTCCTTCCGGAGAAAGAATTCAGGACTATGATTGAGACTGCGCTGGAGTTGTTAGAGAGGGGCGAAGACGGCCGGCCGTTGACAGAAGGCGAGCTGAAGAAGGATCCATCTTATGCATTGGTACGTACCCCAACGTGTAGGTCTAACTGCTCTCGCTCACTATGATTCGCCAGGTGACCGAGGCGTTGGATCTTACCAAGAAGAAACTTGCCAGTTTCAAGAAGGGTGCGCATACTGAACGGGAAGACGGTCAGGATGGGTCCGATAGACGCGTTCAGGCCGTTTTGGATCTGTATCCAGGTAGGTTTCTATCTGTCTCAAGTGACATGTCCGTTACCGACTTGCGCAGACATTGCCAACATCCTAGGTACGACCATTACGATCCAAGAGTGTGATGATCAGGCGTTCGTGAAGGCCCTCGAGTCGCACATCGGTGCCGCTAAAGAGCATAAAGGGCCCAAGAAATGGGCTCTGCTCGCGCAGCTCCTCGTCAAATGTAACGCGGATGTCTTGAAAACCGGCCTGATCGTAATCGACTTTCCTGGCTCGGGCGACTACAGTCCAACAGTCCTTCGTATGATTGCAGAGGTCCAATCGAAGCTGGACGTCAAGCTCGTTGCTGTGCGCCCGGCGCGCGTCTCCACTGAAGCCATGGTGAATGGTAGGACCATCTCCGAGGTTCACCCGAAAACCGAAAGCTGAAATCCCACGTTCCAGAACTTATGCGCGAGGAGATTGAACGGCGCACGCTTCACAGTACGCCTCTTTGCCATCTCTCCTATGTCCGCGCAGCAACTGATATGGAGCAAAAGCCATGCAAGGACACGAAGGCGATGCGTACGTCCCTCCATATCCATGTATACTGCGCAGAACATTGACGGCGTACTCGCAGGGCTGACAAAGAAGACTTGCACAACGCCAGTTCCAGCGGACTCGCAGTCATCAGTGAGATCAATCTACTGATGTCATACACGTTTATAGTTACTGACAACATCACGCGCCGTTAGTGACACAGTGTGATGCGGAGGCAGCAGGCGAGCTAGCGGACGATGATGCCACGGCCTCCATTTTGAAGCAAGACACAGAGTATAAGAACGTTCGTCTCGAGATTGGGCAAGCACAGATTACATTGGATGAGAAGAGGACGCTTCTAGGAATGCTTCAATCTCAACAAACACGTGAGCTCATACTCCCATTTGGAAGCTCAACCAGCGGCTGATGCCCACGATGTAGGGGCCATGAAGTCCACGTCATCCGCACCCGGATCGAAACGCGTCTCCCAGTACAACCTTCGCTCGAATTCACCCCCTAAACGCCCTCGTTTATCAGGCTCGAGCGCATCAACGTCAAGCGTACGCGACGTTGCATACGAGGATGCGGACGAAGATAACCTGCGCACTATCGTCGCGAAACTGCAAGACGCAGAAGCAGAAGTCGCGCGAGAGCAGGCGCGCCTGGAGAATCTGGAATCCCAGCGCCGAGCTTTGGAATGGATCGCACGACAAAAGGTTTGTCCATCAAGGCTGTGCTCAGTCTAGCCACTGATCAATGAACGGTTATCTCAGGTGCTCGGGGCGCATGTGCGGCGACATTTCAACTCGCACATGTGCGCAGCACGCTCTGCAGCTGCCCCCGACAGCAGCGAAGATGGTACGCTACTCGATTCCCCTCATCATAGCCCCCAAGGACTCATCGAGGCGCAGAGGACATGGATGATGATGAGCGCGAGGATTTCTCTCTGCCCATCTTCACTACAAGTGCCAAGAACTTCAATTATCAATCTCCTGGCGATGAAGGTGAGAGAGACCCCCACGTAAAGGCATTCAAACCCTGATATATCGCAATTTAGATCTGAAGGGACACACCGGTATTCCCGCCCTTCGAAGCTTCCTCCTGTATCAAGGCGCTCGCGCTGAAGACCAGGCCGTCCTTGATCTCCTTCGACAGTTCCGTGATGAAGTCAAATCGACGCACACACTCCTAACCGCCAAAGATCGTGAGACGGTGGGAGAGAAGGTTGCTCGTGAGAAGCTCGCTCTCCAGCAGCGATGGGCTAGTGTCGAAGCCGGTGCCGACGCTCGAGGCGTCGCGGGGACATCTGCCAATGCCGCGACGTCGGGTTCAGGCATACGCGATAGTCTGAACGCCGTATGTGCCCCGCCGATATATATCACAGCTTGGATCTCGCTGACTTTACGCGTCAACAGATATTCGCCGCCACGGTTGAAGCCAAGATTGAGGAGGCACGCGCCGGCCTCGAAATACTCAAAGAGACTTGCGAAGCAGGGGCAACTGTTGTGCGTACCCTACTTTGGCCGATACACCCGCACGCTTCTGATGCATTTCTCAGGCTGCTCAGAACGCGAAGGCAACAGCGCAATCTTTGGTCGAAGAGAAGATCCATTGGGGCAAACATCGTGCAGGTACGAGAGAGTGCATTGTGTATCTGGAGCTTCTCCTCACTCTGTTCGTGTGTTTAGTTCTCAAGAACCACGGCACGTACAAGGACGTCAAGGACTACAACGTCGAGTTGACGACGCCGTTCATCGCGGCTGTCGAGGAAGCCATCGACAAATACCGGCAGCATGGCATCGTCTTCGGGCTTCCCAACAAGATCAAAGAGCAGGCCAACGCGTTCTTCGACGAGGTACACGATTCCGTGGATAAGTGCGACAAGTCTCTGAAGGAGGAAGTGTACCTTCGCATTCACACCTGTCGTGAGGATCGCTTGTGCAGGGGCCTGTCGCGCATCAAGAAGGCGGGAAAGGAGTTGTTGAAGGAGAAGCGGGGTCTCTCGGAGTCCACCTTCTTTAGCGACGCGGTCAAAGGTCTACTGGGAGAAACCTATACGGAATCTGTTAAGCAGCATAAAGGGCGCAACAGTATCGCCAAGATGAAGGTCAGCCGTCTTTGTTTTCCACCTTCCATCTCTAATCTCTTTATCTTCGCAGACGCACTTCGTAGATGCTGTCGGCGTAGCGGCAGACGCACTGTTCCGCGACATGGTGCAAGACTTCCTGAAGCGTCAACGCGAGCTCATTGACGATGTTGAGACCCTCGTCAAGAAAGAGTTGAAGCGCGTTGCCCGGAAGGTGAGCTATCTACTGCGTGGTTCCTCCATACTCGATGTCTGAGCGTGCATCCCTAGTGCGAGATAGAGATCTCGAATGCCTGGGTAGTCCCGGATAACGACAAGGCACAACTTGATGCGCGCGCCGATGCTGCCAAAGCAGTTCATAACATTGAACAGCGCCTCGCTGCTCTAGAGACTGAACTAGTGGAACGGATGAAGCAGGCCGAGAAGGCAGTCCCGACTTGTCATCCTCTTTGCAACGTGCCAAAGGATGCGACCTCTTGATCATGATGTTAGTTATGTGCCGGCGCTTGATGCGCCTAGTGACTGGTTTGGTTGTACATGCATACACATTGGTACGATACTCTACGCTTGCGTCATGTTTATGTTGTCTGTATTTGTAGCGACTGCTGTTTTTGGTCTTTCCGAGTCTCGAATGTAATGGTGTTTACGATGTACTTCCTCCCCCACTCTGCTATGCTTGAGATGTACGAAACCCCTGTTGTCACCAATTCATGTACTGTACCAGACGATTTCCAGGTGTGACGCTTCCCCATACCCATCGCAACCGTGTGCACACGCGAGCTCTTCGGGCATGCTTCGGACATCTCGCCATTATTTTGAATCACGAAAAACAAGTTGAAAGCGATGATTGATGCGATTAGAGGGTATCATGATGTGTAGATTATCTAATAGAGCCCACAGAAAACAAGCCAAAGCCCATACAACAACAAGTTACACGACCAATTCCGATTTTTCAGGCGCAAATCCTCAGCACCGCCGCTCAGAAGCAGCCTCCATCATTGACCCACTCGGCCATCCACTCATCCCCTCTAATCTCCTCCAACGGCGGGAAAGCGAACCCTTCCTCCAAGGGCTTCTGAGGTTGCCCAAGCGCGCCCCAAACGCTCACTTGCGACTCGGGCGACCAAGACGACAGGATGTCGATGGACGGAGGCGCGGATGTCGGCTGCGATGCGACCGGCGCGACGTATGGTTGTTGAGCAGCCGGTGCGACGTACTGCTGAGGCTCGACCGGCGCAAAGTAGGGCTCTGGCGCGACTGGCGCGATGTATGGCTGAGGTGCGACTGGCGCGAAGTAGGGCTCTGGTGCGGCCGGAGCGACCCACGGCTGTGGTGCGACAGGCGCAACGTACGGCTGCGGTGCGGCCGGCGCGAAGAACCGCTCTGGTGCGACCGGGGCCACATACGCCTTCGGCGTGACTGGCACATCGAGGTACCGTTGCTGGTTCGAGTTGAAAAGGGCATCGGGCCAGCCTGCTGCGTTCCAGTCCACGTCCATCGCGCCCATCTGCGGCTCGAACGCCACTTCATCAACCTTCGGCACTTCAACCTCAGGGAAAGCGCCGTGCTCCTGCTCGTCGAGCGGCGTAAGCGGCGACCCCGGCGCCGGCGTCGAGTCCTCCGAAGTCGAAGTCGACGCCCCTGCCGACGCCGACACCCAACTGAAGTGGAACGACTCAGCCTCCCTTGCCCGCGCCGCCCTCCGCTCCTCCTTCCACATCTCCCTCTCCTCCTTCTCCCTCCTCGCCCGCTCCTTCCGCGCGCCCTTCCGCGCGCCCGGCTCATACCGGTACCCCGGCCACCTTCTCTTATGACTCTCCTGCGCCTCTTGCACGAGCCGCGCGAACGCCCTGTACGCCGCGTCGTCCTTGTCCCTGCAAAACTCGCGCCACGCCTCGCTGCACACTTTTGAAAACGTGCACTGGCGCTCGCGCTCCTGTTTGAGCTTGCGGGTGCTGTGTAGCTCGGCGGCGACGAAGCAGGACTTGATCGCGCGTGTTACGGAAGGGTGCGCGGCGAGGAACTCGGGCGCGTTGATCTGCTTGGCAGAGTCGCGGTCGGTGTGGTTGGAGCGCTTTTTGTTGTTTTTGGTGGTGGTGGTGGTGTTGTTTGGGGAGGGGAGGGTGCGCACGTAGTGCGCGAGGGTGCGGAACGCGAAGAAGGCGTTCATCGGGCGCGGGGGGACTTCGACGACGTCGGACATTGCTGCTGTTGTCGCTGGCCGATAAAAGCGGGGTTGCGGTCGGGTTGATTGTGTTGAATAGGCTTGGGTGAGCGGATGGAGCTGAGGCTTCTGGACGGCGCATGCTGGCGTTTTTATAGCCCGGGTACTGTGGACTCTGACCGTGCTTGGACCGTATGTCGTGGGCGCGGTGGTTTGGTGGCACGGCGTTGCATTGTTCAAGGCGCATCACGGAAGCAGAATGTTGGACCGGGGGATGTGGTCTAGGTGGATTAGAGGGCGATGGTGTTCAACGCTCCGCTTGGTGAATCTTCGTATCGGTAGATGTCTCCGGCATATCTTCGTTAGAGTAGACACGGTTTAACATAGCCATCCTTTTTCCGAAGGGAGACTGCTTGAGAACAGAGCCGTCTACCAGGCCATTGAAGCAGGCCGTTCGCCAGGGCAGCGTCATCGTCCGGCTTGACCAGACCACGCAGCCCACAACCGAACCATCTGCGCATCTCCAAAAGTCCGGGGACAAAACACCACAGGTGCAGAGGACAAAGTAAGGAGGGCTCGTGGACTGTGGTCAATGACGATGCGAGGGCACAAGTGGCGGACAGAGCAGCGCGGGGGATCGGCAACGCCCGGTTGGCGTCTGGTTGTAGACGCGCTAGCGCGTACAAGCGAGAATATAATCCAACAGTAGGAAGAAACTGGGTGCCATAATGTACTGGCTGGAGTAGCGGAGAGCCATGGTCAAAGCCTGGGACGAGGTCGCTGCTCGCAAGCGGCGGGCGCGCCAAACGGCAATGCCCGAACCGGGCCAAGCCGGCCCGTCAAGCCGCTCGCGTGGTCAACGTTCGATCAGAACTTTCCACGCCTTCTCAGTTTCGCGCGCAGGTGCAACTTTCGTTCCTCTCATCCTCCCCTCACTCTCACTCTCACCTCCCTCCAGCACCGGCCAACAACACCTTAGATAGAGCTACCTGTGAGTATCTATGTCTGTATGTGAACTGTAAAGATGAAACGCACTGGGCTCTGAGTCTACGACTCTGATGTTATGCACTACGCCTTACGAGGCGGCGGCCTAGAAAACCGTTAACTGATTCTCCTCCCCTCGTACTCCTCTACTCTCTACGATAATTTTACTGACATATCACCTCTCCTTTAGTTACAGCTCCTCTCCAAGATGAACGACGCATCAAGAGATGAGTTTGTGGGGGTGATGGACGAGATGACCCGAAGCATGTCTTCAGCCCGAGAACTCTTATCCTCCTTACGACAAAAGTGTGTAGAAATACAATACGATACAACCATACCATATTCTGAACCTCTGCATCAATCAGAAAAGACACGTCCGAGATGGACTTCACAGCCGGCATATCCCTCCTCTCGCTCAAACACGAGCTAATGCTCGGCTACATCCACACCCTCGCCCTCCTCACCGCCCACCGCGCTCTGAACCACTCGCTCGCTCCCTCCGACGACACTGTGCCGGCCTTACCTGGATTTGCGAGCGCAGAGAGGGACGAGCGAGGGAGCGAGCCGGCCGATCTCGTCGGCGCGCTCGTCGAGCGGAGGCTGGTGCTCGAAAAAGCCAAAGTCCTCGAAGGACGCATGCGATACCAGATCGAGAAGCTCGTCCGGCTATCCGAGGAAGACGCAGGCGGCGCATCAGCGCTGAACGGTATGCTACATCTCCCTCCTCTCCAATTTACATGTGAAGTTTGACGCGCGCCTATCAGATCCCCTCGCCTTCCGCCCGAACCCGTCCGCGCTCGCGGGCGCTTCGTCCGAAGAGGACTCAGAAGAAGAAGATTCGGCCGACGAGCGCAAGACGTCCGGCGTCTACCGCCCGCCCAAGTTAGCGCCCATGCCCTACACCGACGCGCCGCGCGGCAAAGAAGCCAAAGCTGCCGCCAAGCGCCGGCCCATCCCGTCCACACTCGCCGCGCTCGCGCACCTCGATCCCTCAGCGCCGCATATTGAGTCTACATCAGGCCTGGGCGCCGCGCCGCAGCATGCGTCCGCGAGGGCACGGGAGCTGGCGCGCATGACGGAGTACGAGGAGGAGAATTTCACGCGGCTCGTTATGAAGAAGTCTGCGGCGAAGAGGAGGGTGCGGGACGAGGAGGATATCGCGCTCGGCGGATCTGGGTTGGGTGAAAGGGTTGCGGGGCGGAGAGGGCGGGGAGGGGGGCTGGAGGATGAGTTTGCGGATGTGTTTAGGGG
>UWZB01000364.1:0-14906 GCA_900536885.1 Peniophora sp. CBMAI 1063
GGTGATGTTGGACATATCGTCGAGGTCGCGGCCGGGGATGAGATGCGATAACGCGATGGACGCCAATAACGAAATCGACGTTCGCAAGTCCACATGACGATGACCTTGTCTGTCCGAGGGCGCTCGGACATTCCCGTCGTCAGCGCCTATCGAAGTTGGGCGATGCCGTCGGCTGGCGAGAGAGCGCGCGCTTGACGATAGCGTCCGGCCAATGCCGTCTCCGGTGCGCGTGTTACAGGCGCTTAGACGATGCCGTCGGCTGGCGGCGCCTATCGGAGGACGCTCGGACGATGCCGTCGACGTGAGGAAGTCGCATGGTACCTCGACGACGGCGACGGTAGCGAGGTGCTATGTCGCTGCCAGAGGCACGCAGAGAAGCTCCTTGGTGGGCAAGGGGGCCGTGGTGATGCACAGCGTACCCAGGACGTCCTAAAGATTTCGCACAAAGCGAGGGTTGTTGCCGTCCAGCTCATTTGTAGGCGTAGGGTCCGCGGGCGGTAAGGCTTTCTCCTGCTTCATACTGGGAGGGGGAAGATGTGAGGGGACGGCAAAACGCTAGGTGGTGAGGGTTGGGAGGCAAGAGAGCGGGATCGATAACTGGGACCTGGGATTTGTCATGATTCCCACGGACACAGTAGCCATGCTGTCCGCACTGCCTTACGACCCCGTTCTCCAGTCCTTGTGTTCCTCTACCTCTATATTGCTCAGTCGGATCAATATTTACCTCACTGCCTCTCCTCGCGGTCGGCCTGTAGGCTCTTGGCTCAAGAACTACCGCGACGATCGAGAAGGTCATCGTCCTCGTCGCCCTGATGCCCCTCTTCCCAGTATTCAGGAGCACGACCGTGTCGTCCTACTCTCTTGTTGCGCACCACCCTGCTCTTCAAGCGCAGATCGAGAAGCTGAAGGTTAGATTGTCCTCCACACCCCCTTTCGTCGTACTGTGCGTTGTTGATCCTCTCAAGACTCTCTTAGACAGGCCTCTCGTGGAATATACAAAGGCCAAGATCGACTACAGGCGCAAGTTCAGGTCTGTATCGGAAGCGTCCCGCGAGGCGAGGCGCAAGCAGACCTTCTAGGTGCAATACGTTCGCCCCGCCGTATCCTGAACCGTCTTCTCACGCCGTACACACCGACGACGACGCGCCTTCGACCTTAAATAAACTTTCCGATCGAGAACGCTCATGTTGGTTGTACCGCCACCCGACTACGCACCCCAACTCCCTATGGAGCGTTCTCCTTTGCCAATCTCTCGATCCCCTACCGCCCCCATATCAAGGCTTTCATTCACTATCAACGGCTGATGCTCCGGGTGCGACATCGGGATTCCGACCAGCCTTCCTGCATCAACCTGGAGCTTAAGACCTGGTGGACTCGCGGAAGACCGCCGCGTGAGGCCGGGATGGAACGTTTGCTACGCCCTCCCCATCTCTACAAGGCCCGTCGCCCCGCATGCCCTGAACAAGTGCGCGTGCGTCGCCCCACAGCTCGAGAACGACAAGTGTTTCTCCCTCCGTCTTCACGAGGACGCGGTACGAGTCCAATTGGCAAATATCAACCTGTACGATAAGGGCCGTGTTTCCCTTCCACTTTAGTGTTTCAGTGTCTGACACGCGCTAGTTGCCGCTCTCGGAGCGATCTCTGTTCCAGATTCCAGAAGCTCATGCGCATTGACAAGCTATGCGTTTTCCAACGTTTCCAAAATCAATCAGCACTCTTAGAAGCGCATCAGCTCGTCGTCAACCAACCTCTAGTACCTGACATCACATCTGAGGCTAGGGCCGATTCAAGATAGCGAACTTATGACTCTGCGCCACTCACGGTCTAGATCCCGGCCGTTTTCAGACGCAGACTAGGTCTCCTCCCGTAAAACCCTCGACATCATTCAAGGCGACCCGTTCCCTTCATCGCCCTTACCAAAGCCCGCTCCGTCGCCAACGGGAAAGGATCTTGTACAACGCCACGGCGAGGGGGACGGGTTTGACGGTTATGACCTGGGCGATGCCGCTGACTGAGCGCGAGTAGTGTCCACTGCACCTAACAGGAGTACTTCTGCACCATTCAAGATGGCCAGGAGAGGCTTTGTCAGTCTCTTCTGAACCGCGGGGCACCATTGCGACCATTCACGGTTCACCAGCCATAACCCGTGGGGCGGGTAGGACACGGTCTCCATTCTCTCTATGAACCGTGACCTTCACTACGGACCCCTGCGTACTACACAGCGGTTCAGTCACCGCGGAGTGCAGGAGCTGTACGGGCTTGAGGGTGTCGGGAATGAGATCACGCTTAGCGGTTATGTCTTCCGCTAGTGGTGGCTATGCGAAGGACGATACTGTAGTGCCCATGTCATATGAAAGCCGCTCCACTATGTCAAGGAAATTGGCATCCGTCTATCACAGCCGTACTATCAAGAAACGACGCGTGGGCATGGTGTGTTGCTAGGAACTTGGTAATTAGGAACTTGGTAATAATTGGATCACCTTCACAGATCCTACTCATCGTGACCGTAGCCACATTGAGGTAGCCCGGTTGGACGTTGGATGCGGCTTGACCCAACGAGCATGGGCTATCCTGGCGCATAGGATGGGGTTTATGCTGCGTGCACGCCTGACACTGCCGTGCAAGGCGCGAGCCGGAACAATCCCGACCCTAGTCCAGCGTCGAAGACGCGGGTGCGCCGGGCTTGCGAGCACGGTGAACATGATAGAGGAGAAGGCACGGCTAGGAGGCCGAAGCCGAGGCCGAGTTGTAAAGCTTAAGGCACCCGGACTGAAGGGGGGGAGACTTGTCAGGAACTGGTTTGGTACTGTACAAGTAGTATTATGGTACAGAAGGGATGCGAGAGAGCAGAACAAGGTTCATGTGGGCTAAGCAGTACAGCATGCCAAATATAGCTCATGAGCGAACGGGAGGTGCACAGTACGAGTGAGAGCGCATCATATGGCTGCGGAACCGGGCCAAAGCGAGTCTTAGCGAGAATGGACGGGACGAACGGGACCTTACCGCCACTCGAGTACCGAGATGCATCCACGCGGGCGAGAGCCTCACTGCGTGAGTAGTGCGTGTGCGTGTCAGGATTGTACGGGGTGCTTCGACACTCCGTTTTAGTCGCAACCCATTGGGGTGGTGGTTGTGTGAGAAGAGAACGAGGCCCCACGGCAGCGGCCGCCATCTGTGTGAATTGGTGTTCTACCACCACCACGATGTCATCTACTACGCTCTGCAAAACTGAATCCCCTGCACCGATTATCTCAATCGGGACTTTGAACTCTCTACGCGGTGCGTATACTTGTGACTCCACATACAATCGTCATCGAATTACCATAGATCTCATAAATTCGAATGGTCTTCGCATACCAAGTTATCAGAGAGGTGACTGCCTGCGGCGCAACGTTGCACAAGCATATCGTTTTACTCCTCTCTTCGTATATAGCCATCCGGTGGACTGACAGGATGATGTCGGAGTATCTTGAGGCGATCTTGTTCAAGAAGGCGTTAGCTGGAACGATCACGCTGGGTGAGTTTCTGGCTCGATCTTGCGGCCCGTCAGTCAACAGTGGATATTGAGACCTCCGCCTGAGTGCAATGCTCCGAGAGCGATACTGAGTCTTTCTATCTGATTGATGGCCAGCAGCGAGTGGAATCCGTTAGATGGTGAGCCCGCACTCCCCGCCTGTACTTGTAAACCTCAATATGTTCATTCAGGTTTCTCACTGGTGATATTGCTATTCCATCGCCGTGCGTACGGTCATGCCTTGTAGCGCGTTCTTCACAGAGTACCTGAAGCATGCCGTAGTGAAGGAACCAAGCTATCCTACGAGCCCAGAAGAGGGTGCTCCATCATCCAACAAGAGACTCTTGACAGGCTTATGGACGTCCCGGTCGTGTTGACGAAATACCCTCCATTATCAGATGCGGATCAGAGGGCCATATTTCAGGTTAGTGCTCTAAGTTTTTACTCTTACTCTATTCTGAGCCCCAAACTCGCGACAGGGTATGCAGCGGGGGAAACCGCTAACACTCATCGAGAAACTACGAGCTATACCAGAAACGCCACGCAAAGCAGTTTCAACCAGGCTCATCAACATGGCGGGAGACACAATCAGATCCTCGTTTGCTTACTCCCCTGGCAGCGGTTCCGAGGATTTAGACCTCGTCTTCGCGCGCATCGTCCACATCATGCTCTCTGGCGGAAAGCGAAGCATTGCCGGCCCAGATGCCCTGCTACGCTGGACAGGGAATGGAAAGGCTCTTGTGGACCCCTATGACAGCCGGAAGGTTTTCGACAATGTGAGGCTCATGGTGAAGGCACTCAGACTGAAAGATGCTCGTATACAGGGCGAACGATCCGGAGCATACAAGGTGTGCGAGTCGTCCCATTGGGGCGCGGCCCACGACTGACGTTGGCTTCCATGAGCTGGCTCCCGTTGATCTCATTGTATGTGCATTATTCGCAGGAGATATGAGGCTTGCGGGTCACGACGACGATGTTGTGTGTTTAGCAAGGGGTATGGGGGAGCTGCGCAAGCGACTTCGATGCCACTTCGCGGGTCATGTTCGCACGAACAGCTCTGTGATCGCATATGGTGTTGAATTCTCCGCGACATTCATCGATGGATATGCCAAGAACATTACCAAGACCGAGGCGAAGTGCAAACCCACATCCCGCGGTGAGCGACGTCTCCCACATGATATCGGCAGACTAGCGCAGTTAACCTTTCCTATACGGTATCAGATAGCGCTAACGATATAAACGACCTTCACATGGGTCAAGCTACCCTACCTTCTCATCAGCATCCCGCTGGTGTGAATGAAGTTATCGACCTTACCACTGAAGGTGTGTGCATTCATCGGGAGTATCGCCAGCGCGCTCACAGCTCGAGGCTTATGCGTCATTCAGTCTAGGCACCGTGTGCATTATCTTGATGACCGATATCCTGTAGTCCTATCATGTACTTACCTCCGCTCACACTTTTGCGCCAATTCCATCTTCTTCGCTATTCTATCAAGCTAGAAATAGCTAAACCGTAGCCAATTCGACGATCGTGTGTGGCGCTTGAAGTCATTCCTGACCTTGATCGTAGTGGACGAGTATGATGGCCCCTGTCTACGTCGCGCCTTCAAGAATCTGCATGCGGCAACGAGAAAGGGTACCTGTCTTCACACCCAGCGGTGGAAGTGGATGCACTACGGATGCACTACGGCACGCGTCCTTGATCTTGGACGCGCCAGACCTTGAACGCGCTATTGGCTGCTCGCGTCAGATGACCAGGGGAACCCCGATACTACATTCTACTAGGGTAGGCCCCTACACTGAGAGGATATACAACCAACTCTCTAGTCTCGCCACAAGATCCTACACGAGTGGAGGCGCATCAGAGGTTTATTCCGAACCTAATCGATCCTCGACGAAGCGAGGAGCTCGCTCACGCCCCGCGTCTAACCCGCGGATCCCACCTCAGCTATTCGCACCATCAGGCGCAAGCAACTCGTGACCAAACTCAGACATTGAGCTCAGACGCCTCAAGAAGCCATGAACGCGGTAAAGGTCGAAGATCGGTCTTGCATTCGACGCTGTGTGACAGCGGCACTCTCGAGTGACATCTCCAGGACCAGGGCTTGTCACGCATTTCCCAGACAGACAGTTTGATAGGTATTTCATAGTCAGATACTACACATCTACTGATCCAGAACGCCCTCAACTACGCGTATGGGGCGTTGGAATCTTGTAAGTGGCAGGAGGCAAGTTGAGCAGAGGATCACGCGTGACACACGTGTTTGCCACGATGGACGGATCAGCGGATCGTTCAGGTTCGCCGACGTCTGTCAACGTTCACTCTAGCACTCATCAGGGGATACAATCTAAATCAAAATGTCTCATCCTAAACCACGAGCCTCATCTACTACGCTCCCGACATCGCCGCTTGCTCGATGTTCTCGTCAATTACTGCAGTCTTTGAAACCGCAACCCTCTCGCTTACCATCCATCGATGCGGACCAGTACCTCGATATATATGAGGACACAATCCAGGCGTCCCTTGTCAAGCTCGGATTCGGTGACCCCCCCGCCCTGCGGGATCTACAGGCGTTGGCCATCGCGCATGCGCTTAAAGATGATGATATCATTCTCAGTTTGGCGACGGGCGCTGGAAAATCCTTATGCTTTCAGGTGCCGGCTCTGATACACTCTCAGCAGCACGATCGAGTCACAGTGGTTCTCCTTCCAACTCTCGATGTAATAGCTCGTCAAACCCAAACTTTGAGGGCCAGGGGTATATGCGTAGAGGTTTTCTCCAGCCTCACCTCCCATGTCGAAAGGGATGCATTAGTCGGACGCATCCGACGAGGGTATCGCCCGACGCTCATATACACAACGGCAGACACTTTTTGTGGTTCATACTCCCACGTCTTCTCCGGTCTTCATGCGGAGAAAGGACTGGCACGTTTTGTGCTGGACGAGGGACATACCGTGGTGCATTGGTCTGATTTCAAGTCATCGATGGTGAGCTGAGCTATCGTCTCTCTACGTCCCTGAGCCTCATATAGAATCAGACAGATCTCAAGTCACTCAGGGTGAGATACCCTCAGGTGCCGATCACGATAGCTACTGCTACGCTCACAAACGGCGACCGCGATGAACTTCTCTCCCACCTATCCATCCCGGCTTCTACTTGCCGTGTGCTAGCCGGGTCTTTGGATCGCCCCAACCTGCACTACTCTGTCCAGCATCTCCACTCGTTTCGGCATAAGCCGAAGATGAAGGCAGTCAGCGACTTCACCTCGAGACACGGCCTCGCGTCCGAATCTGGCTTGATCTACTGCTCCACGTCCGATCACTGCGATGCAGTAGTCGCCGCACTCAACCTGGAGCACGGCTCTTCGTACGCTCTGCCTATCTATGGGGAGAAGCAAGGAGCGAAGAATGCGCTCAAAGGAATGAGTAAGGAGACTCGCCTGAGTACACTGGAGCGGTGGATGGCGGGGGAAACCAAGGTGCTCGTTGCTACAGTGCGTACACTTCTCTGCTAATTGGCTTTTGTGTAAAACTTATAGAGTCGATGAACCGTGACAGCTGTCGTTTGGGATGGGTATTGATAGATCCGGCGTCAGATTCGTGATCCATTACGATGTTCCTCGCTCAATTGAAAGGTATGTTTTGAGCACTTCGCCCTGCTGTGGTCTAACATACGCTATAGCTATTCCCAAGAGATTGGACGTGCGGGCCGCGACGGACTGGCCGCACATTGTCTTTTATGTGAGTACTCTTCATTGCTTGGAGCCCATATCTGCATTCGATATGTAACGGCTGACAATTGCAAGTGTACTCCTGGCAGGATACCCAACGGGCGCTCTTTTATACTGACAAGAAGGCGCTTCCTGTGCGCGAAGCAGCTGCAGATAGGATCATGTCCATGGTACACTACGTCTACACCGCTACGACGTGCCGACACATGCAGCTCTTGGCTTACTTTGGAACGCCCTTGTCAGAGTTGGCCCCATGCGGCACAAAATGCGACAACTGCACCGACGGGCACGCCATGCAGCAGCACGACGTGACGGAACTCGCTCGTCATTGTCTACAGATGTTCGCTGCTCCATCATTCCGGCCGCATGGATACAGGCATGCCGTCGAGATACTGCGCAGAAGCTTACAAACATGTATTTCAAATGGTGCAGGAGGTCAACCAGGACAATCTAGCGCGGCAAACACCTCCTTGGTTGAGACTGTCTTCAACGCCCTGCTTTCTCACGATGTTCTGCGTGGAACTCCCCGCTCAAAAGAGGGAGAACGATTGCAAGATTGGTGTCAATCTCTGACGTTTCAGGTAAAGTACAGATGGCGACTCGACCTGGTGCGGAAGTGTTTACCCTTTCGGCTTTGCGCCACAGCCCGGCTTCCGTAGTTTCGACGACGGGTTACTCTCGGACACCTTGAATGGCCGGCGAGTCATACTATATCATTCACGGGTCGAAGATGACAAAGCCAGGCAACTTTCTGTGCGACAGGGATACGAAGCCGACGTGGATAGCGACGAGGAAGAGGACTTTTCGCGTCAGGTCAGACCTGTCGCGCTCAGTGCGAAAGCGCGCGGCAAGCAGCCCGAGCGCCTGGCTTTGCACTCACAGTCTCAGCCTCAGAGACCCGACTCAAGCTCGTCTGCGGTAGCATTGCATAGGAAGGCTTCTGAGAGTGATGGGAACTTGTCCAGAATAGGACCGGCCCGAAAACGGGCTCGTACGGCGGAGATGAGCTCTCAGCGCCAGCGCCAGCCCCGCCCAGCTAAAGCCCGACCTAGGCATCTTAGGCCGACGACATTTCGCACACCCGCACGACCCCACATCAAGGAGGAAGCCAAATACGAGCCTGACGGTGATCTGTCCGACGTGACTGTACTTACAGGTCGAGGGGCTGTCATATCGACCCACCAAGAGGCGGGGCAAAGCTACGTTCCGCAGAGCGAGAACGCGGTTATCAATTTGTGCTCTAGTGAAGAGGATAACAGGCGCGCTGTTGTACGCCCAATTGTGAGCAACACGCCTCCCACGTCGAGCGGCCGACTTCACGGCGACCTGGATTGGATAACATCGCCCGATGTTCCCCTACAGCTTTCTGTAACGGTGCTGGCTCTGCGGGAGGCTCGTCGCACGGTAAGGTCTGAATCACGCGCAACCGAACAGGGTGACAGACCTGTATACTAGGTTTTCCAGCAACTCTACGAAGATGATAGCTTCGATGTAACTCGCGAAGCTGATGTACTGAGTGACCGGAGTCTTGCCGCTATTGCTTTCGAGAGACCATGTGGCAAGTTCCTTCCTCCGTCATTGACAAAAGTGTTTGGTGCCAATGAACGCTCACCGGTAGACGTCGACACTCTGGTGAATATCCTTGTCGCGTGCGAAGAGAGCGATCCGGTACGCAAGGGCGAGTCATATGGGTGGCTCTTGCAGGAGGCCCTGCAAAGCCTCGAACCCTCGAAAGTACCATCCACGGGGCCAATCCCTGGGTCGTCGGCGGTGACGTTCCCCGGAGGGCCGGTCACGATGTCCAGCAGCCCTGGGCACGATTCCATTGAGGAGCTGTATGCCTCATCCTGAAGGACAAAAGCGTAGCACCACCGTTTCAGAGCGACTCGTGTGCATGACATACCCGGGGTGTGGAGCCCTACCATTCACTTTATGCTCGAGCGCCTCCCGTAGTCACCGTTTACGCGCTGTATCTCATCTACGTGTCACCCAAATGTGAACCGGACGTGGTGTTGCGTAGTCCGGCAGTTTCTCTTACTATACCTTCTTACTTCCCCTCACTTCGTGCTTTCGACTGAGCTGATACTGGATTTGACTCACAGCGATAATGGAACAAACACTAGCTCTTGCGGGAATCATCACGCTCGGGTGATCATGATCGTATGACTCTTGGTTCGCCTAGTAGCAAAGAGATCCACGCACCCAAGGTGTAGGAAATCCTGTATGGGGTTCCGGATGAAGATTGAGCCGCAGAGTAAAGACAAGTAGTTCATGCATTCATATACAAGCAGTTCGGAAATTCAGACGTATGATACAAAGAACGGTCATGAGCTAATCGACATTCTACGCAGCACGGACGACACGGCCATTAGTACGCTTCCTCAGCCGCCCAACTCGGGCTTGGCGCTCCTCTTCCATCCACGCCCTGGTATTCGTGCCCGGTTGGTTGCGTCGCTTAACGACGGCCTTGACGAGAACTCCCGCCTTCGCCGTCACGGACGCCCTCCTACCCTTCCCAGCTGCCTTCTTCGGCTTCGAGGAGACCGGCACCCTCTGTACGACGTCTTCGATGGGGGTGAGCGGACTCGAAGCCCGCTGTGCAACGTCCGAAATAGGGGTGAGCGGACTCGGCGCCCTCTGAGCAACGTCTCCAACAGGAGCGAGTGTCGGCGAGGCCGGCTCTATAAAACCCTATATCAGCCGATGCCCCGTCTGATGCAACATGAGATAGACTTGCCTTCTTCAATATGAGCGTATGGAGCAGTCGGCTGAGTATCGTTCTCGATGGCGTCCATGAAGACATCCCGCCCGGCCGCGATCCAGGGTGACTCCAAGGCGCGTTTGACATTCCAGCGCTTGTCCGGGTCGGGATTCGAAAGACCGATGAGGACGTCGAGCGCTTCATTGGGCGTTGAGTCATCGAAATGATGAGAGTGTATAGGTGTCTCACCGTCGTTGGGAAGGTTGGCCTCGTATAAGGGGACAAGTCGGATACAGCGCACATTAACCCACTCCAGAAGGGACTCTACCGTGTTTTCGGCCGGGCCCGCGATGTCCCACGGACTCTTGAACAGATTACCCATGAACCTAACCGGGCGGAGAGTTAGTGAAGCGCACTGGTTCGCTGCCGCAAGAAGAAGGACGCACAGATGGAAGCCGTTGACACCGGCGCTGAAGTCGTCGAGCCCGGTGGGGTTTCGGAGTTTCATCTTCCGTATACCTTCAGGAGCAGTATACCAGACTGTACCCGCACCGTTGCAGTTCTCCTATATAGCGGAGTACGTTAGTAAATCAGGTTTGAGGTGCAAGGAGCGAACTTACGGGAGCGGCTACGAGCCCAAAGTCCCCAATGAGAACCTGGTTCCCTTCCACGAAAATGTTCTAAGACTCTATGAGCATCTACAGCGAGAGAAGCGGCAAGGAACTCACCGAGGGCTTGAGGTCCTGATGGACGATGTTAAGACCGTGGATATGCGCCAGGCCTGTCAGCACCTGCCACATGATGGACTGACCCTCCGCAAGAGCTGAAACGGATACATGTTGAGTACGGTGATAGCATTAGTAAGAGATCGACCCACTTGGGCGGCAGTTCTGGTAACGCGTGAAGAGGTCCGTGGAATAACGAGGTGTGACAATACCTAGCGCAGAGTCAGGACAGATCAACGACGTTGGTGATAATGTCAACGCACAGACGGTCGCTCGCGCTGGAAGCACGAAGTATTCAACGAAAGAGCAAACGTTCGGGTGATCGCCAGCAATGCGTAGGGCATGCGCCTCATCCAGAGCTTGCTGTTGAGAATACAACCCACTCCACTCTTCTTCGTCCGTGCAGTAGCGCGTCACCTTGACTGCATAGACCCTGCTCGGGTCGGCGCGCAGCCTGACTTGATAAACCCTACCGAACGAGCCCGCGCCGATAGTGTACTCCGTGATATATTTGCGAACGATGTCATCGAGTGCCTCAAGACCGTAGAAGGTGAAACCTGCGCCGTACGATCAGCAAAAGGTAAAAGCGAAAGGACAAATCGCAAACTGACCGCAGTTATTGGCGTTGGGTGGTCCCAGTGATATAGCGGTTCTGTTCTCGAGAGCAACGGGAGCTTCAATTTTCCTCCCTTTGACCTAGAGCGCATGATTAGTATACGTAGCAGCTTAGCAGGAGATCGATGCGACGTACGTATGTCCCGTTCATCGAACCGTGGTCCTCGATGGTGAAGGCTTGCATATCTTCGCTCCACCGAATGATGGCATGGATTAGACCTAGCGGCGCGTCAACGTTGAGATGGGGCGGACGTCGCAGGATGATGAATGTACAGACCAGTTGCTCTTTTGGAGAGATGAACTTTGACATTTGCGCCAGGACCACGCCCAATGTAGTATACATGTGCGTAGAGGTCGACTCCATCGGTATATCCAGCGGCAAACTCGGTTGTGCTGGTAGGTACGAGGCGACCCAGTCGGTGCAACCAGTTAGCGGGGTCGTCGGCCATGGCGATACAGTCTTGAGAAGAATGCGTATGCGAGATTATAGCGCAGTCGGGAACTGGGCGAAGAGAGGGTTGAGGGGTGATATGGAGCGACACTCGCGTGCGGGTTTAAATGAGAGAATCATGTCAAGGAATATGTAGCGGCTGGAGGTTGCCCGCAGTTGCGCTAGCCATTGCGCTGGATGTCTGCATGATGCAAGAGGCCGTTGGTACCGTAATGCGTGTATTGGTTGAACAAAGGGCGCGCCCACGAGACGCACACCGGACCACGGAGAAGACGGTAGAAGTCAGCGCCCGACCAGATGCGCAATGATCAGCGCAAGCCCTAGCTGAGAGGTAGCGCGGAGGCACGAGACGGTCCAAAAGACGCTTCACGACAAGGTTGAGGGATCAGCCGTGCCCAGTGAACCCACGCGCTACTTGCTTTGTTGCAGACAGCCGCCTCGAGGCGAGAGTTTACTGCGCGACGCCATGAGGCGAAGGAGCCACGCAGGGTGCCTCTGATACGCGCGGCCAGGCGACCCTCAGAGATACGACAGGTCTTTGTGAAAGCCAGGGGAGCCGTAGGCAGAGGCCGCAGATCTTCTGCGCACGACGTGGTGCAGCGCGACGCTCGTGAACTGCGACGGCCCGGCCATATCTAACAACGGCTAACGCCGAAACGCGATCACGTGAGATGCCGAGACGTGCTAACGGACATTCACCATGAGCCGTAGTCTCAAAGCAGCACTGAGTTTAGTCCCGTACAAACCCACAGTTACCGCATCATTTATATCTCTTCATATCTTACCGCATGAGTGGAGCTGCGATGGAATAGCGCCTAGTAGTCATGTAACGACAAATCGCACTGTGAATCACGCGACGATTTCTTTGCACAATGTAGTATATTGCTGTCAACGGAAGCGGTACGTGCTACAGTATGATATGTTAAATACTAGACAGTATACGGAAACGTTTCATTTAGTATTAGACAGACCCGTATTGCGCAGAAGGGCGTTTGCCAGTCAGGAGATAATCATCCAACATCTGGAGCTCAGCCCCGCTGATGCGGAGGTTTCTCCAATCTGCAGAGACTCGCCCACCCTCAGAGTGTCGCAGAATACCCAAGACCCTAGCAGCACGGCTAAAAGATGTCTTCAGCAGATGCACTATAAGATGAAAACGGGAACGTACACTTTGAGATCCATTGGAATCTTAAGGGAGACATCGGGCTGAATATCTAACCATTCCAACTTCTGGGGCGTTTGCAACGCGAGCCATGCTGGACGATACCAGTTACGAGGCAAGCCACGCAATGCGGGGGGTCCACGGGGGCGAGGGTTCTGCAGCTCGTTCTCGATATCGATCTGCGTATAGATACGCTCGCGGAACCAGCTTCCTGGAGCCCTCCGGCGGAAGCCATCGTCGTCTTCGGGGAACTGGAGCCCCTTCCGTAGGAGGTCAAGTAAGCGCAAGGCCTTAGTAGCCGGATCCGACCGCCATATCTTGAACTCTGTGAAATACTGCACACTGTCAGCTACAGGCTTCCCTTTGTCGTCACTATTAAGATCAGATCTCGCGCCGGAACGGTCGATTACTTCTCCTATCTCTGCAAGCTCGGGGTAAACAACGCAGACCTTGATACGCCCTTGGCCGAGCTATTGCGAATTTCAGTATATGCACGGCATGAGTAGGACGCCAACTTCGAACATACAGTGAGATGGCGTTGATCGGCCCCCGCTCTAACGACATTCCTCGCACGAGCCACACCATTATGGAGATTGAGAGCCTCGTAGGTTCGCCTGAGCGTATAATCGTGATGTTGATGGAACCATTTCACCACCTCGGCCTTACCAAGATCGTCGTCGTCGTCGATGACGCCTTCGTTCACAGCCTTCTCTACGAGAAGGAGCGCCGCAGTTTGATTCCAGTTAGACTTCGTGAACGTGGAGTTGAAGTCGACGGTCCAGTCGTCGTGAGAAGGACCGCCAACGGCGTATCGCTCAAACGCATCCACCTCCTTGGCTGATGGAATCTTCTTGACCGGATACGGAGCATTCGAATCGGGCCGGTCTAGTTGTCTGGACACAATGGCTCGAAGTTGACCCTATCGGGACCGTTGAGACAGATGTTCGCTCGCGCTCAAGACTCGGAAACAGACGCACAACAAAATTGTTTCTATCTTTGCCTCGGGATTCGGGAGACGGCTTCGGTGAAGCGATATTGAGAGATTTCAACATCATCTTGGTCAGTTCATCTTGTACTTGAGCCCCGACCGGGGTGGATGGGGCTTGTGGACGAGGGTGCAGAGAGGGCGCGGCGGATCCCACATTGGCGGCAGGTGCACGATGGGTAGATTCGTTGACTATCGGTGGCGTAGACGCACGGGTATGGGTACGAGAGGAAGATCCATTGTCGGGAGGTTGTCCCGTCCTCGTCTCGTGAGCGGAGCGAGCATCGTCGAAAGGATCCGAATCTTCAATATTGTACTCAGTAAACGTGCAAGAGATCCCGTCAAGGAAGGGAACTGACTATACTGCACATCTGTTTCGTCCATATCGACGTCCTCTTCGGGAGACTTCTGAACGCCGATGCCGGTTGCGGTAGGATTATGGGCGGCGCCACTTGGCGTAGACGTAGCACCTGCAGGTGCGTGAGATGTGCGTGAATCAGAATGTGGTTGTTCCTACGATGAGCGCCTGTCAGGAACGAAATGCCGGAGTAGTGCGACAGAAGACCCTTACCTCGGTCATGTCACTCATGCGAAGGATCATCTCTACGGCCTTGCCCAGGTGTTCGGGCCTCCCCAACACCGCTACCTCAGTGTCCCCGTCTACCAAGCTGACGAAACATCTCGACGCCATGAATATAGCACGGGCGACGTTATCATTGAACCAAGATACATGCAGCGCCGATATAGGGACTTTGATTGGGGAATAGGCGCCGCATTCATGTACTATCTTGTTGGCAACCTCCACAGCACGTGCAACACTCTCTTCCGTTCCCGAGATGGTGAATACGTCGCCATTCGAGTCGAGAACAACGTCCATTGCCAGGAGAGACGCATCCGAAAGTAAAAACATGTGAAGATAAGGAGACAGTGTGGCAGACTGGACGGACGAACCACGCGAAGGCGTCGACTGCTCGTTATTGGAGGGTACAGAAGAACCGCCGGTGGCGGTCTGATCGGGCTGC
>UWZB01000365.1:0-18484 GCA_900536885.1 Peniophora sp. CBMAI 1063
GCATCTCAGCCTCTTTGAGTTGCGGTCTAGGTGAGTGGTCTCTATTGTATTTTATCTAGAAGTTATCTAACTTTGAGTTGCAGTCTAGCTACTTGCTGCGCGCTAGTAAGGCCGTGCCCGATTGACATCTGTCCGGGACTCTTTGCTGTGGTCAAGTTATCCACCATTCTCTTGCACGTCTGTATACGTGTGTTCGTGACTCTTCTCCGTGGGCTCAGACTAGCCCTCCTTCTGCTCGCGTTCGTCTTACGCGTGGTTGTGTTTGTCTTGGGCATTGCACCACAACAGCAACCTCTTCATGACCAGTAGTGACTAAAGTCTTCATGGCGAAGATGTCGGAGAGCACAGCTTGACGGATAGCACATTCATGCTTCAGATCTCTTGGACGTGTGAGAGGGTCAGTCCCTCGCCAGTGTTTCAGTGCTAGAGAACTGTGGGGCATACTGCCTTGTTTAGTGCCACTCGAGGGCTTATTCTGAGGGGATCGACTTACTACGATATGCCTTCATTGTATTCTGCAGCCTGCTGTTGCATCTCCGTCTCCCATTGAGCCGTGGAAACCCTCGCCCTCCCTTTCTGTATATACTGAAAGCACCTTTGTCTGGTCCTGTTGCTTCTTCAGGCCCTAGCGTCTCTGTGAAATAGTTGAGCTTACTTTGGTGTGCTTTGTAGCAATTCATATCTGGAGGGAAGTTCGAGGGGACAGTTTTCAAGGTCTGAATCATTGTATATGCCCTCCACAAAGAGGTCAATTTTGCTGGCTGACTGAGGATGGTGGGCGTGAGGGGACATGAAGGGGGCGAGGACGTGCATATGGTTTTAATTTTGATGCCATTGACTGGGCCGGCAGGAGCCTGTGACCTCCCCATTATATTATTGTTGAATGAATATATATTTGTCCACCATCCCATCCACTGTCAGATAAAGTCGATTAGGATGTAATCTGCAGGTGGATGTCACTAGAAAAGTCGGGAGTCATTGTAAAAGTCATATATGCCTGGTCAGTTTTTGCCGTCTCCACTTGACTAGACATTGGCTAATTCTGGGTATATTCTTAAAATAATATATAGCTCACTAGTAATGTACAGATAAATCATAGAAGTAATTCCCTGTACTAGGGCAATGTATTTGGTATGTCTAAAAGCAATTGCGGCTAATGTGTAGGCGTAATAACTAGTGGACATGGACTAGTACTCTACTGCCTGCGATACCTACTGTGAGTTCCGGCTTGCAAGAATGAATCTGCTGGGCTTTTTTTGGGATCCTGCTCTATTTTTCTCCTGGTGCAAAACCCTAACCCTAACCTCTCCCAAAAAATGTATGCAATATCTACTGCTAGTAAGTATTTTATGAATTTCTTCCAATAGCAATAGCTATACTGGTTATTGTATTAAAATTGAATTACTGCTAATTACCCAATCTGGACAGTCTAGTATATTTTTGTTATTATGTAACAGATTGGATGGCATTATAAAGCCCCCCAAACCACTATAGTATATACTTGAGGCCCCTAGTGTATATAACTCCATAGTTCTAGCTATTCTAGTGCTTGAGATATAAAACGTAGTACAACCACTAGCAAAATGCCTAGTCAAGGGAGCATGACAAAAACTGACCAGGCCTCTATAACTTTTTCAATGCTAGTTATTGACTATCTGGTTGATTTCTTATAAATCTACAGCCCCTCAACTCTGTAGGCGGTTTGAGGTAAACAGACAGGCTGATCTTCAATATCTGAGAAACACCTGTCTTGGACCGGGGACACGATAGTGGTTTGCACTGCAATTCTAGCGTCTTCTCGAGCTCACTCAGATATCAGCCCTACAAAAAAATACCCAACACAGTCCTTCCAGCAGTTTGGATTGCTGCTACTGACAGACCGTTCAACTTATGTTTCATCTGTGTTTTCAAGAGATGGAATGGTTGATATGGTACGAAGGGCCGATTTTATTGTCAAGAAAGCTATGTAGATACATTTCGAAAGCACACAGACATATGGGTTTACAGTAGGGTATAGACAAAGAGTACAAGAGAATGTTCAAAGCAGAGGGGAGGTTACAAGCAAGAAGATACAGGCATTCAAAAGGCAATGACAGAGTGGATCAAGTAGCTTATGAGAATGTATGTGCAGGGCCTAGGTATGAGGTTCAAACTCATACAATCTCTTGGCCTTTTGATGGGCACAGAAGTAGGTCACGGTGCTGAAGTAGCTGGAGAATGTCTTTGTCCCAACAATGTAGCGGTCACCGATATAGAGCGGACCATCTCTCACTGAGGCGTTGAACTGTGTCCTGAAGTTTGGTTAGTGACGGAAAGCTGTACAGGCATAAAAGAACTTACTTCAGCTTGTAAATACCGACACGAGGTCCCTGCAGCATCGCATAAGCTGGCCAAGCGTACTGACACCCCGTTTTTGGCTTTGCGCTCAGAACTCGTCGCCGCCAGCGAGTCGCATCTCGGTCATTGCCGAGATGGGATCACATGTGACTCCGCTGGCTTGTCTCTCGATATATGCGCTCCTATATGCGTATACCTCCCTCCACGGTCTCAGTCAATGTCTACAATATTGTGTCAGGGTCTCATTCCTTTAGCTCTCACTGCACGTCCCAAACGGCCGTGGCCTTTGACTGTTATTCACCGATCACGCCTTCAAGACCTCAACTCTCCTCTATCAGACCCCTAGTGTTCTACTCCTGGGACATACCGGCACTCCGGATACCACCTGATAGGCTCTTGAGGCTTATCTCTGAGGTGCATGGTGGTTCCCCGGGTCTTCTTGTGTACGCGTTACTGTACTGTGTCTTATTTTCTGAGATTTGGACTCTCTTCCGTTTCCTTTCTGTTTCCTCTACTATACTATACTTCCTATTCGTTCGCTCTCTTCCTTGCGTGTACATCATATAGTTTGTCATCCTCTGTATCTCTAACGCTCAGCATTTCGCTATTCTACTACATATATTGTACACTAGCTTGCAATCTACTCCAGGTTTCCCCTGGTTTCTTCCCCTCAGTCCGGAGCTCTCGCTCCTGTTTTTTTTAAGGATAAAAGAGCTGCGCTGAAGGCGCCAACTACTAGTTTAAAGTACCACTCTTGCTCCTGTTTTATCGTAGCGCCCTCACCCTTACCGTGTTTGGGGTTAGTTGTTGTTGGTGTTTTCCGCCTTCAGTGCCAATCATACGCATCAGTACAAGGTGAAGGTAGGTTGACCACCCTTCAGTAGCCATTGCAGTGTGACTGATCTCTGATCAGCAAACAGCAATGCAGCAGTTGGATACTGACAGACACCATGCATCTCTGATCGATCTGCCTAAATTCGCCACAAATGACTAGGTTTTATAACCAGGAACACCAAGGAAAACAATTGATCTTAGTGGTTGGAGAGCTACTCAGTCATAAGTCTCTAGCTATATCACATTCTGTCCAAAGGCAAGTTGTGAGTTTGAGTCACAGACTATCACATGTATTACATTTGCTCACAGAGCTCACATACATACTGTATATAGTACAAAGTATAATGGGATACACTACTCTATGCTACTATGGTATTTTCGGAGCTTCCTGAATATTTTTGGAGTTAAACTATGGGTTACGAACCTGCCTATGGGCTATGTGTTATGGGGTATTAGAATGTCATGAGTTCTTACAGCCTACCATGTTTGTGGGCGGCCAAATGCTATGGTGTATCACAGATTATGGGTTACCGCAGCTATGAGTTAACACAGAGTTGACTGTAGTGCCAGATAGGTTCTGCAGTACTTCAATTAGAAATATATAGCCAAGGGACTGCAGGATGCAGCTATATTGAAGGGAAATAGGCAGAACTAAGTGAGAAGAGTCCTGTACTGTAACCACAGTAGCTGGAGCTATGTGGTATATACAGTAGATAGGTCATATATGTAAGTGTATGATTTTAGCTGCGCATAGCTGTATCTTTAGCAGTCAGGTCTTGGCATTTCGACTAAGGTAAGGAAAATAGAACACAAAGAAGTGTAGCACTTACTGTGGGAATGTATGGTAAGGCTGGTGCAAGTACTAAAATCTAGTATGTACACCTGTAGCTACTCCCAGTTTGAGAATCAGGGAAATTTGTCCAGCAGTTATAGAGTACTAGTTACTTGTTCCTCCTCTTTAAACTCCATCAGTAATTAGACAATTGCAAAGCAGGCTTCTCATGGATAATGCTGGTGGGGACAGATCTAAACAGCTAGATTTTTATAACATTGTCTCAATATGCTGATAAGCTTTACCTGTACTAGATCTACCAGTACTACTAATGAGCTGGCAATTAAAAAGTGTAAGTAAATTGTAGACTTTGTAGGGCCCACTGAAATATATACAGCTCATATACAAGTATTATTGGGGTATAGCCAAGCAATGCAGCACAGTATAGAGAGGGAAGTCCCAAAGAACAGCTAGCTAAATAATATATAGATCTAGCATCTGTATCCGTATTCATACCTGCATCCACATCCACATTTGTGCCCGCATCCACATCTGCCTTTGGCTCTCTGTCTATCTACTATAGTATATGAACAATAGTCATCAGCACAGTAACTTCATTTATCGCCTTTCTAGTAATTCTTTACCCAAGCTCAGTATATTCAGATTCTTGTGATAAAAGACTTCACTGTCTCTGTTGTGACTAGATATTATTAATATTGAAGAGTATTTATAACTAATAATACTGATCAAAATGTAATTTGAGTTGTATTACACACTAACTATAAATATACTCTTAACCCTAACCCTAACCCTAACCCTAATAATCCTACTATTGTCATTAGTACTAGAGTTTTTTTGTTTATAAGATACACTTCATCTTCTTTGCTTGATATATTTTGAAATACTATAGCCTGTCAGTACTTCTATTTGTATTCTGAAAGCTGATATATTTAGCAATTTCTATAATCATATTTTTTCCTATTTCTTCCTGTTATTTTTATCTGCAGCATGCTCATTATCTTTGACATTATCCATCACAATGAGCACGGCTGTTTGCACAGCATCTAAGGCAATGGGCGGGTTGCCAAACGATAGGCAGGCAGGTGCGGCGGCAGGCCGGAGTGTGATTGGCTGGCCATAGTGTACTCTAGTGCTGCGAATGTATATTTTATTTAGTATCCATGGTATAATCTATAAATTTACTATCTGACTAAGCTGCCAGGGCAGTATTTTTATACAGTATTAATTCTACCTCCGTGCCCATGCTTCCATACGGATCATCTGCTCCCAGCATCCACTACTGTGCATCCGACTGCACAGTACAGTATCTATACTATTTATGGCCTGCTGTGGGTGCAGATATCAATATTCATGCTGGGGCTGCCATACCAGTATCCTCTACTGCCAATATCCGCATCGGATATATTATACCTTTTTACAGCCCTCTACAAATAATGCTTAATGACTCGGAATCTCGGGCCTAACAAGGCCTTTAATGAGTAGGACTCTCGGGTCTATGAGGCTAAACCATATGCAGCTAGGACTGTCTGAAGCCTCTAGTGCCACAAGTACATACCAGATTGCTCTAATTCTTTCAGATTCAGAACAGCATAATAAGATGTCTCCGTTTGAGCCCCAGACAGGTCTAAATCAATAAGGTATAGTACAGCCACCAGGCCTAGCCAGCAGAAGATTGGGGGGTAGTAGCCAGTAGGCTGGTGAGTTGATAGCCGAGCTCTAGATTGATGGCAGGGCTGTGAGAAGCACATGGCGGGTGACAGAGCCAGCTAGTCTACATATTAGAGTGTTTTCGAGCTGGGTCAGAGACCCACCTCCATAGTAAATTAGCAGTCGTAATGAAAAAAGTCTTGGCAATTTGCATCTGATCGCAGGCTCGAGGTCTTATGCCCGACATGTCCAAGCGTGACACGACATGGCATCGCGCATATCGTTGTGCGTGTTGCGCGCGTCACGCGAGCGCAATTAATCAGGCTGTAATAAGCCGCCGAAAGGCTTGCTTGTCTCACACCCACACATCCATGGCTGATCCTCACCCTAATCATAATTTATTGCTGGCCAAGATCCTACTGCTTTCATACCCTGTCATAGCCGATAACTCTTCACGACCTGATCTGCACAATACTTCTGTAGTCCAGATGGAGGATCCGTTCTTCGAGTGGGGTGAACATATAGCTATATGGCTTACACTCAATCTATTGGCACCATACCCTGGCACAGAGGGGCGTCCACGACCTGTTCAGGGTGGGCAACATATTACCAAAGAGTATCTACGTGGTCTGCCATCACGGAGTTGTGTCTGGGCATTTTGGTGCGTGGTATACAGCCCTGTCCACTCATATACTGACTGTATGGTACAGGTTTACGGTTGACCAGCTCGTCGACTTGACTGAAGCGCTTGATATTCAAGAGCCAATATATACGGAAAATAGCCATAAATCCAAGCCGCTCGAAGCTGTTGCTCTACTCTACACTTGCTATTGTCATAGCGGAGATCTCTATGATTTTATTGAGAAGTATGATCATTCAGCATCCTTGCTATCACAGATGATCATTGATGTTGTCAAGTACCTTGATGAGTGGTGCATGCAGATTGACTCTATATCATCTGCTGCAATTTATGCTATAGCAGGTGGAAGCATCTACTCAATTTTGACCACCAGTTCATACTGAGCCTGGCGAAGATGGCAGAGTATGCTGAGGCCATACGCAACCGTGGATCTCCCATCTGGACACTATTTGGCTTTATTGACTGTATGATCTGTTGCATCACACGTCCGACATGGTTCCAGATGGCAGATTACAATGGCCACAAGAAGATTCACATGCTCAAGTACCAGGCAATCATGTTACCAAATGAGCTCATTGGTCATCTTTCTGGCCCGATGGAGGGCCGACGTCATGATGTTTGGATGCTGGAAGAGAGTCACTTCTTTGAGCACTGCGAAGCTCATGCACTTGTTCCGGGAACTGGCCCGAATAACCCAGTTGAGGAGAGGTTCTACCAGGTATTCTTTTGACTAGCCTGCCTGAACTACTGACTGAGTATGTGTTCAGGTTTCCGGTGATTCTGCATATGGAGTTGGGCCCCATATTCAAAGCAATATTCATAGTTCAGGTCAGCAGACCGAGGATGAGCGCGCATTCAATGCAAAGATAGGTCAATTGCACATTATAGTTGAGCATGGATTCGGTTTGATCTCGACAAAGTGGCCATGGCTAGATGCAGGGTGGAAGATGCATTTGTACAGCTCCCCGGTTGGCTTGTACTACCGAATTAGTGTCCTCCTTTGCAACGCACATAACTGTCTCAACCCAAACCAAGTAGCACAGTACTTCGATTTGTTACCTCCTCATCTATCAGAATACTTTCATGATTAATCTGCACTGTTCGTCTGTGATAAAACTGCTATTTGCTTGACTATGGTCAAGCAGCAAAAGTGGCTACCCAGAAAGTAGAAGATCGGAGTAAGCCTGTAGTCTATATTCATAAAACGGTATATAAGATGAGGGATTAGTAGAATGTAGGTAACCGAGTGTAGATATGTAGATAGACAGATCATATAGTACAGCAAAAGCAAATGAGTGGACAAAGCAAGCCAGGGAAATGAAGAATCCGAAACACCTCTACTATTGCGACAAGTTGACGAGCTCCTTGACGAGCCCCCAAAACCCATTGTTGAACTCCTACTTGCTCTTGACATCCTTGCGATAGACGGCCAGACTCTCGCTATGAGTGGCATTGGCCTTGTGAAGAAGATTATTGCCCTCTTCGACCTTCGCAAGCAACTTCTCAAGTCGCTCAGCTTGAAGAACCTCAGCCCGAGCCCTAGCCTCCTCCTGATCCTTGCGGATATGCTCGAGGAATGTCTCTACTTCTTTGGTGACGATGATGCCTTCGTAGCCAAATCCGAGTGAGTGCGCTTCAGGCGACGATCCTTTGCACACTCTTCTAGAGGACGTTCTTTGCTGATTTTCACGACGAAGAACTGGCAGCAGCAGCATGCGATGAAGTTGGTGGCTCATCAGGGCGCCCCGACACAGAGCCCTCATCATTGCTCTTGGCCAGATCGATGACCTCGTCCAATGGGGTAGGACGAGGGGCGGCACAACGTGGTGGTCATTGCAAGCCGGCGATACATCACGGGATGCATCATGAGCCGACGACTGATGAGAGCTACCTTCACGAGTGGGCAGCAGGCTTGAGCAGCCACTATGAGCTGGTGGCAGGTCGACACCGGCGGGTGGCTGGTCATCGCGGCCGGGCAGGGGATCATCGTGCACAGGCAGCAAATTATTATGAACAGGCAGAGAGTCGTTGCGGGCAGGCGGCAGGTTGTCGTGGGCAGGCGGCAGGTCATCACGGGCAAGCTGTGGCTCGTTGCGATCACTATGAGTATTGAGCTCGGCGATGGCCTTAGGTGTCGCTTCGACCAGATCATGGAACTTTTTTTAGATTTGAGACCGCAGCATTGCGAATGCAGTTGCCCTGTGCTTGAAGAAGCTCAGTTTTCTAAGAATATACTGTCAGAATGATATATAACTATGACAAAGCAGAGTAGCTACCTTGATCTTCGTCCGATGTTCTAAATTGGTCAGCTTCTGGAGACTGAGAGACTGCAGGTGGAGAGTGCAGAGTTTGTCAAGGTCACCGCCCATGTCATTCGGAAGGTGAGCCATCACCTGTGACAGTTGAGGATGCGAGTTCAGATTGTTAATACAACAATTAGATATATTGACGACCCACAGCAAAAAAGAAGTACCTCGTGCCAGGCACAGATGACCTCCAGACGCTTGTCAACGAGTCCATTGGAGAGATCTGCACCGATGGAGTGCATATAGTTGCGGATCTCAGTCTGCATTATCACCCCACTTGACAGTGAGGGGATATTTACGGTCGAGGGCGGCAAAGACCAGAGAACGCCACATGGGAGCATCCATGCCCAGGTACTCGGTCACCTATTCCTGCTCGTCCTTCTTGGAGTGACGACGTGATGACGACACGGAGGTAGGCTTTGCTGGGTTTATAGACTTTGCCGAGTTCGCACCAACTAGCATAGTCTGCGAGCCAACGAGAGGACTCTGTGGGGCCACACCACCACGAGCAGTCAGAGCAGCCTGAACGGTGGGTGGTGGCATTGCCTGTGCTTGGAAGGGGGTGCCAAAGAGCTCGCCAGGCTGACCATACGATACAGCCCGACCGAAGTTGTTTGCCGGCATACATGAGCTGGGAGTGCGGGTATCCGGGTGCGGATAACCACCCATACCGTGAAGACCCACAAATGTGACGGGCGGCGCGCGCGTGCATGGAGGCGGGCCGAGGTTCCGGATACGAGCGTGGTTGAGATGGGTATAACTGCGAGGGGACTATGGGGACGACTTCAGTATCAGCATTACTAGAAAACACAAAAGGTAAGGCTTACCTTGATAGCGAGGCTGAGCCTGGGGCTGCTCCCGTACCGGCAGGACAGACATGTTCATTGGACGGATATCGCATGCGAATATCTCGGGGTACTTCTCGAGAGCATCCCGCTGGCTCGGGTTGCTTGGACTTTCTAGCAAAAGGTGAGAAAGGGAGCTAAAGCATTTTATAAAAGCATACATACGATGAGCGGGTGCCGATGACGGTGCATACGACGAGACATCATACAAGGTGGCTTGGGAAAGGTCGGCAAAAGTGGGGCGGGCTCGAACTGCATGTTCTGCTCGAAGCGGGAGGCGTGGGAGAGCTCCTGGGTGGACGGAGGCATCTGAAGCTTCTGATAATCATCCCATGGTTGCGAGTGAGTGGACATAGTTGGTACATGCACCAGGTGCAAGAGAACGAAGATGAGAGTGAGAGGCGAGGCGCGCCTCGTACCGCGGAATAGTGAACGCGACTTGTTACACTCTAAACAGACGCGACGGCCGCGACGCTCAGCCCACCGTACCTTCCGCATATTTGCACAGCTAATGGCGCTGCTTGGGTAAAATTAGCACTCGTGATGAAGAAAGTAGAGCCATCGTGCAACCCGGCTCGAAAATACTCTATTGACACTATTTTTTCCCATCAATCCTCATTCCGCAAATTATTATAGATTATATAGTAAGATAAGATGACAGATTAGATTAGTACACTCATAGGCTCAAGCATAAAGTTGAGATTTAAGTCTTAAGTATGACCTGTGGGAAAAATTTCCAGATTGAGCAGGAGGTCGCAGCACATGCAAAGCGTGAGAAACTCCTGCCTAAAGTTGCCAATTGCTCAGGCACGGTTTTTCAGATCCGTGGTAAATCAACGAGTCAGAGATGACTTGTAACATAAGCCAGCTACAAATTGCTCACCATCTCGTAAGCGTTTGGATGCTTCCTCGCCATCCTACGCTATTGCCTTGCACTTTTTGGCATTGGTAGGGCGTAGGACCTGGAGCCCAGCAAAATGGTCCCATACTGCCATGCGGACGTGTTGGTGCTTCCCAGCTTCTGAAGGCCGCTCAATAGGAAGCTCATACAGCAATCTATCGTCAAACTGCACACCGAGACGTGTTTCGGCTCTCGCGATCGCTCTTTCTCAATACAGACCTGTTCCTTTTTGGAGCATGTTGCATTGAGCATGGTGCATGCAGTGCTCTATTTTCCGGGAGAGCAGCAGTCTAATCGTACGGATACGCCTGTTTGATGGGCCATGTGTGGCGTGAGAACGCCACCCACTAAACCGCACCCCGTGTTCACATGATATGTGTGCAATATATGAATACGAGTCGATCACTGAGCTCGTCCTAAGGTCTATTTAATGCTCCTGTGCCTCTTGTGGGAGGGACAGCATGAGAGCTGTACAACTGACGGTCATCGTCACGGTGTGCGAGCTGACGGTGGTGTGCGGCCTGATGGTGGATTGCTGTATAGCAAACGTATCAGTGCAGCACTGTGAAATTGTGCAAGGTTGAGGATGTGATCATTGGGGCATTGATCATGGCAATATTTGTTGTTGAAGAGATCTGTCTTACATCTTTCCTGCATCCTCGCCAAAGTATTGGACACCGTACACCCATTGTGAGCACGGTTATGGAATGTATGGATGGTGCATAATACATCCTGTGATGTGTTAGTAGTCAGAGGAGGCTGAAAACGGACTGATCAGCTACCTCTGGCCGGATAAGGACTATCGGTTGTAAGGAAAGTGTCAGGTACACGCGTGGCATGCAATAAGGTAGTTGCAACTCGCCAGTCTCCCAATGTTTGAGGAGGACAGATAAAACATGTCCCTTGTATACGGCGAGTCTGCATCTGGTAGACAGAGATGGCCATGGATGATAGTGGCTCGAGAGCTGCTTGTCTCTGACCACGGCTGCTTGTTGACACAACGTGTAGCAGTGATGGGTTCTGGATGTGGCTTGCTCAATATCACCACTTGCACTATTGTTTGTAGTACTTACCTTCTATTTCAAGCTCTTCTGTCAAGCCCATGAGCTTGGCAAACAAGGGATCCTGCAGGAGCACAAGAACTTCTGCACTCACTGTACAATATTACTTGCCAGACTTCACAAAACTGCCACAGATGAGATGGCTTGCTGCGTGCATGAAGTTCATCATGTTTGCAATCTCTTCGCTCGGAGCCTGGCGTGTTGAGTGGACACTCTGTTTGCATATGACAGAGTTGAATGACTCAAATCCTTTGGTGGCCATGAGAAGGGCAGGCCCAAAATGTCGTATGTGTGTGGAAAAGTGTAAGAGGATGTGGAATCTGGGTTTGTTGAGCCAATCAATGTTCTATTGAAGTGCAGCCAGTAACAGGGCATTGATTGCCGACTCCAAGCAATTCTGTAAACAGAGTAAGAGGACACAAGCAAAATGATACAAAGAGCATACTAAGTCAGACTCCAGGCCACCAATGCGGGGTTGAAACACCAAGGGGGCAAGCTGAGCAACACATAGACACACTTCGAATATGGGTTCCGGAACAAGACCATGAAGTACAGCCGGTGCAACATGGGCAATGATGCAGAAATCACGGCCGGTTAAAGAGCCCGTATAGTTGACAAGAACATTAGCTGAAAGTTGTGATGACAATCCAAAGGCATGGGAGCCAAGGGATTGCAGACGTGCACGAAGGGTCTTCTTCCCCGTCGATGTTTGCCTGGATACTGCATTGCACCAGAAGTACTTAATAATTCCCAGGAGCACAACATGGAGTATCTCTACAGGAGTATCTGTATGGGGATTGAATCCTAGAGAGATAGTCAGCTTGGCAGCTCATTGAGGCTGTCTCGCACTCTCGTACCTTAAAGCTGGAAGATGGGATTAGTTAGCTCTTCGAAGGTGTGATCCCGTCATAGACGTGAGAAGATGTTAGAGACACCGGTATCCCTAGCACTTTTATTTGCGGTATTGTACTCTCAAAGTTTCTTTGCCTCAGTAACGAAGTCGTTAAAGATTGCACTAAACAACTTGTCTTTGACACCAGACTCTGTCGCCTGTTTGCCTAGCTTTGTTGTATAATCCTTACAACTGTGCACACAGGGCTGCCAGTGTCTCAGTAACCTGCCGAGTCTTCCCAACTTGTCATATGTGTTCAGAATGCGCATATAATGAAAGTCCGAGCGAGGCAGCCCGACCTTCATGAATTCTCCCACTCTCTAAACTTCGCTTGAAGCGCGAGGCACATGGCTGCTGTTGCCTTGCACACGACACATTCAACAGAATAGCTTCCCAGTCAAATCCACATGCGAGGCCATCTCGCTTTGCATGGGGTGATCTCCGAGGAATGCAAGCACCCAAGGAAGGACCAGAACTTCCTCATCGTAGTGGCAATTCCATGCTTCCAGGCCACTCTCACACAATTGTCTACTCGCGTGTGAGATGTGTGTGACAACACATGATGAAAAAGACACCGACTCTATCTGGCGGACAATTTTGCCGAGCATCTCAAGAGGGGGTGCAAGGTTCGATGTCAAAAGGAAGTAAATGTCCGATGGATGTAATGTGAATTCTGGGTCCAGACTGGCAAGCGTGAACAGGAACGAGTTGTGTTTGTTCCATTTCTTAGACACATTGCCTGATGTATTATCACAGTACAGCCATATCGGAAGTGAAAGGATGCAACTGTTACGGTTTGGCTACTATAATTTCATTTTCATTTCATTTTCAGATGTTTTCTGTTTTCTCTACATGTTTTGGCTGCTTATGTACCACAATCAGACTTCTTTTGATGCCTCCTTAAGTAATCTGACTTGCATGCACTTTAACACTAGCTTGTCAATCTGTATCGTTTTTCTAGACTTGCTCGTTGTCCGAACTAGCCTAGTGGCGGCCCTGAGGAGCCTCGTCATTATGCCCAGGGTCGAATCCTAACAGCAATGGCCTTGCGCTTTAACCTGCCATGGATTGGGCACATTGAATCGGCACCTCTTCTGAGACATTTTTACGGCTGATAGGTGCCTATATACGCAGTCAGTATGATACTGAAGTAAAAACAAGAGACTTAAACACACCTGATATGTTGCCCAGATGTGGGAGTCCGTAATTCGCATGATCTTCTTCGAACAAGGGAAAGCTTTTAACAAAAGAATTGAGTGCGATGTCCGGTAGCTGACTCTCGAGATTGATCCAGAATGCAGTGCGGGATTGATTGGGTAAAAGCTTGTACACATGGGCAAAGGTAACCCCATTGCGCTTGTACCAGCTGACAGGCCAGACAGCTTGCATCTTGTTGGTTCTGAATGAATGCATACAAAGTGCCAGCTTGTTCACGTAGAAGTCTTGACCATCTTCAGAGCGGACCATGGGACAGGCCAGATCAGATTCAACCTCACAGGCCCAACACGTGCCATGGTATGCACTCAACAACTCGCTGGTGCTTGAAGAACAAGGAATGGTGCCCAGATGCTCTCGTACATGGGGATTAGCCAACTCCTAAGGTGCCTGGTGTGAGTCTGATTATCTTGTACAACACGATACCATACACGTACATGTTTGATCAGCTGTCCAAGCTCGAGACAGGTAAAGTGATTTCTATGTGCACCAATGACATCACAATGAAGAGCTCCCGCGAGCTTGAGGATAACCTTGCGTCGGTGATGCAATGCTTCCGCAGATGGCAATTCTTTGATACTGAGCTTCTGTGCATACCAGGGCACAATTTCTAACTCTGTGTTCGAGAACACTGCACGCGGAAAGGCACTAAGTAGGCCAGTCAGGCATTCCTGCCAGAATATGTATGGTGAGTTGGATGCCAAACCCTTAGACAATGGCAGCAATACCTTCTTGTCCTTCTACAGCCACCATTCCTGACCTTCCCCATGCAAATCAGTTGAGTCTTCCACTATCATGTATGTTGTGAGTGTGAATGTGTAACTATGGGAACAAGCCGTACATCCGACATTGATAGCAACACTAGGCTGATCCTCTCACTCAAAGTCCAAGACACTGAGAAGACCGAAGTCATCATCAGCAGAAGCCCAAAAGCTATCATTACTGACTAAAGGCGGCTGGCGGCACGCCTCGGGAAAGTGCTTGACGAGACAGCGAGCTCCTTCGCAACATTGACAATGAATGAGAGCAACTCGGCGCTCACGGCCTTTGTGAGTGCGGAATCGGACGCGTTACCGGCAACCTGGCTGTGCAGCAGCAGATGAGCACGAGGTCGGTAGAGCCCATCGTCTTATCCACTGCAAGCGCGTGCCATCAGTATTATATGTGAGATGGCCTCGGACTTTTTGGATACTTTGATCGTGTGAGATGATGATAGTGGTGGAGTGGTGGTTGGCACAGACGAGGCGAAGCAAATAGCAGCAGGCAAAGTGTGAGGGAAGCGAGTGAGTAAGGCAGCGGTAGCAGGGTTGGCGTGGAGAGACAGTCAAAATATCTACTTCATGATGTTCATCTGTGTGCTTCTTCAGATATGTGACTATGAGATCCAAGCAGAATATGCATTAGGTCCAAATGCCGAGATGACCGGTAGGAAGAAGACGTGTCAACCTGCGGACGCGGCATTGTCATGATCGTCGGGGACAGTGTCCGTATCGCGGACGAGGCCGAGGAGGTCGCTTGTGCAGAGAACACGCCCGAGGCAAAGCTGGTACGAGCTCCCTTTTGTTCCTTTGTCGTCGAGCGGAACAATGTTGCGGCGGATAAGGTTCGTGGTGGCGGTATTTGGCTGCACGAGAATGTGCCCGCCTGGCAGGGGCACATTCGTCGAAGCATGGAAGGTCCCCCAAGTGAAGTCTCGAGAGCATTCGTGGGAAGAAGACTGCGTTCCGTGGCTTCGGATGCTGAAGCCACCCCCGACCTTGGGATGTCATCCGAAGACCCTCACACGTGAAGGGCCTTGTGTCAAGACTAGGTGGCCTTGAAGATGTCGGTAAGGTAGCGGGTGAATGCGTGTGAGTCATACAATCAGATGGTGGAGTGTGAGTATACGAGAACTGCGCGGAGGTGAGGAAGGATGGCGGAGACTTCGACCGAGTGTGGGGGAGAGGATAGCTGCTCATTAGAGAGTCAGTGGCTCCGTTAGGACGGGGCTGTGTGTGCCCATCTTTTATTTTGTCTGCAGCTATAGCTACAAGTGAAGTGTGTTTTTAGCCGATGGAAAGTATAATTGTATTTAGCTGCACTTGTAAAGTACTTTAATGCAGTTAAAATGTGCATGACCAGGGCAGGATTTGAACCTGGGTCAGCATACTTTTAGCTGTAAACATACTTTGCTGTAAGAGCATGCTTTAACCACTGAGCTAACGAGCCATGATATAAATCAAACTTAATTGTTATATATAACCATTTTGCAATGTGTTTTCCCAAGCAATAACGACAACGTGTGGGCTTGTAATGAGTAGGTCTCATTCACTCAGTAGGGCCCTGATACTATGGAGTACCTGAAGCAAGAACGAATCCGCTGGGCTTTTTTGTAATATTTTCTCAGGTCTCGTGGGGTAGCAAACCCTAACCTAACCCTAACCTAACCCTAACCACTAACTCTAACCTAACCCTAACCAACCCTAACCACTAACCTAACCTCTAACTCTAATCCCCTAACCTTAACTAGCGCGAAACAGCCTGCAACATGTTTACGAGCGTGACTACTAATAACAATTAACATGTTTTATTTACATGGCCCATTAGCTCAGTGGTTATATTGCTACATTGATGAAATTATGATTGCAGCTATCTCTATGATGCTCTGGGTTCAATTCCTGCCCATGCCATCTTTTTAAACACTATATAATCACAGCTAAACACACTCATCTAGCTAATTACAAACATACTTTTCATCAGCTAAAAACACACTTTACAAATGACTATAGCTGCACTTTGTAATTACAAGATGGGCACCCATCTACCGGCGGATACTAGCCGATAGCGCTGGAAAGAACCGAATGTAGATGTTGTAGGCCTCACGGATGGCCCATGCATCATCGCCGCTGCAGAAGGAAGATGTGCCGGCAGCTCTTGGTTGGTCCAGGCGCGGTAGGCTAAGATCAATGTACGTGGAGCCACAGTGTGCCAGACGAACACCTCGAGCCCAAAGACTGTTGACATCCTGTCGTTTGATCGCTTGATTGTCCTTTGTCGTGGCACGAGAGCAAGAAGGTGCTCGCATCCAGACACTGTGACAATCTTGACTGATAGGGTCTGCTATGAAGTATCAAGAATGCAATCTTTCGCCTTTGACTCTGATGAGGATTCCTCGTGGTGTTAAAGGTCTGTAACATCCGGCGTGCTCCCCCGGCACACTCGGAAAAGTGTCCCGCATCCTCGAGAAGCTTGGCATGCACGTTGTCAAGGCAGTATCCCCCAGCTGCTCCTCGAACCTGTCGGAGAGCTGTGAGATGTGTCTTCTGGACCACAATTAGTATCAAGGACCGTACGGAATAGTAGAGTGATTAAACTTATAGAAGATTGTGCGGCTTGAAGCAAAACTCCCTACAGACTCCATGCAAGTGGTCCCATGCGGTCGCATCCTTGTCTCCACGGTGCGCAAGTACCTCCACGATCTTGTTGTACTGACTGGCGTTATGGTAGTGCAGTGCTGCATCTACCAAGAAGAGTGCTTCTCTGTATGCATTGCCTGCTTGTACGCATTCGTCTTTGATGACATAGAGCCAAGCAGTAATGTGATCGTATTCGCGGCGCTCATGCCTTGTGACCTTGGCTGAGCCGAGAAAAGCCTCCTCAGCTGCTGCATATGCCAAGCCTGTGTTGTGTACGCCTTCTTGCGCACGTACTATCCATGCTGCTCGAGATTATGGGTCGTACAGTATGCCTGTAAACATATAAGCATTGTACTGGACAAGAAACCAGATGCAACATACCTCATGGGAACACCATGTCCGGACTGGTTGACAATCTGCAGGTTTTTGCGGGCGCGAGTGACCGCGACATGAAGGGACTTTAATTCCGTGCACACACCGGCCTACTTCAACTCGTTAACGTCCGGAGCTGGTTCACCATCACATGAGTTGACACTGAGCGCTGAGTACAACCCTCCACGTGGACACGTCAACACTTGAGTCCTCAAAAAAGTTGATTGGCATTACGTCGTTAAACTCCAACTCCTTTGACCTGTAGAGTGTCCTTGTAGGGATCCAGTAAGCCGCTATTCTGAAGAACATGACTTTATTCACTCACAAGATGGGGCCAATATCTCATATCTCTGAACCACTTTCACAAGCGCTCCCTCACCCCATCTCTTCAAACAACATGTCCCACCCCGAGAAAAACACGGGTTCCATACCATCGACAATGCTTTACTCTCAGGCGTATTTGGACGATATTTGGTGATAGGTGCGCACATGATCCCACCGTGTGAGCAGTAGTGTGGCATGAGTAGGCACAGCATTGGGCGGCCGCACGGCTTTCTGCGTGAAGTTCGAGTTCTGCATCGCTACCAGAGTCACCTCCTCCATGCAGTAAATGAAAGTCTTGAGGTCATTGAAGTGGAAAGAGCTTCTGACGGAGATCGCTTGTGCGGTATTGCCGGCCCAAAACGGACCGTCGGGGTTGACGCAGATCACACGAAGGACTGCACCAACATGAGGATAAACACTTGTATGAAATTGAAGACAATGTACGCACACCATTAAGTAGGAGGTTGACTTGTACATTGTCATCTTCGCTAAAGATGGCCTGTATGAGTAGAATACTGGTGTCAGGTAGCGAGGAACATACAAGACGTTCTGAAAACATCGACAGTAACAGACACCTCGCAAGCCCAATGAAGGCAACCACTTGTGCCGCCTCCTGTGCCATCCAGAGGCTGCGGCATGCCGAAAAATGTTGGACATGTCACCTCCAGCTCGCTTTGCTTGGCAACAATTGTGTTCTTCATGTCGGATTCAAGCAGGGAAGAGAGCTGAAGCGATGATGAACGTCTGCTGGCGTCAGGCTAACCTTCTTGCTGAAGGTGATGAACATGGGGAAGTGCATATCCTGAAATGCGGAGCACCTTGTGGGGAGGCCCTCGCGTGTTACGAACACTATTATTTTCCGCCATTTATTGCGCATATATGCACACTCGTTTCTCTTTTCCCACGCGTATAGTGCTCCGCA
>UWZB01000366.1:0-18456 GCA_900536885.1 Peniophora sp. CBMAI 1063
GGCGTCAAACCCCGCTTTCAGTCTCGAACCTTTCTTCGGGTTTTCAGGGGTACTCGTATCAAGCAATTGGGTTGGGGTGATCTAGGCTTCGCCATCAATCTGCCAAACAACGCAACATGCACGTTCTTCGGCCACCACCTATCCTCGGACATCGCCCGATCCTCTTCCGCCGCTGAGCTCGGACGCCGTCTCTAGTAAAGCGATGCAGTCTGAATTCGCATATAACACTGGCATATACACCAAGCTAGTACATTTCATCGAACCTGCATAGACCGCAAGGAGAACGACGATATAGTAGACGCGTCTCATTTTTGCCTCCGAAAGCACAGAGAATATGAGACCAATACCGCCCGCCCATAGCGGAACAACGGGTTGTGCTGCGCCTAGTGACGACCCCCGCGTCCGCCACCTCCGGGGCCCCAACGCGAACCCCGCCCTCCGCCACGCTGGCCACCAGAAGGATACCAGTCGTCCCCTCCTTCCCCTCCGCCTCCTCCCCCGCGACCGCGACCACGCCCAGAGCCACCACCACGGAATGGCGGATCATTCGGGAACATCTCTTCCTGGCTGGGGAGTGGTCCCATCTGACGGGGAGCAACGGCCGCACCGGCCGCTGCGCCTCCGAAGCCAGGGATCCCGTCCTCATCGGCGTCTGGTTGCTGTTGTTGATCCCAGTTTTCGTCGCCGCCCATACCGAGGCCTGGTAGTATAGACATGTCCTCATCGTAGTCCTCCTGATCGCCCTCTGCAGTAGGTATGGAGTCACCGGCATCGCCCTCGCCAGGACGCTCGCGCGACCAGAAGCGCGTCGCATGGTCGTTTGACCCGGTAACGAGCAGATGCCCGAGCGGATGAAAAGCAAGTGACCACACATTCGAATCGTGGGCGTCCTCGTTGACAGCTCGCGGACCATATTGTGGTGTCTGTTGCGCGCTCGCAGTCGGCCCAAGGCGCGTACCCGCATGCGGCGGCGCGTGCGATGGAACAGGCGCAGGAACCGAGATATCCCAATGAATGACCGCGCCCTCGGACCCTCCGGAGACCAAGACGGGATGTACGGGATGCCAGGCGATAGCTACATTACGTTCAGCGCCCGCTCAGAGGTAAGAATGGACAGCACGCTTACAGCAAACCTCTTTCTTGTGCCCTCGGAGCACACAAAGCTCCTTCATTGCTCGAATGTCGAATACGCGGATGGTCTGATCTCGAGAGGCGCTCGCCACCATATTCCCGCTCGGGGACCATGACACTGCTTGTACGGTATTTTTGTGCGTACGCCTGAAACGCGAAGTTGGTCGGTGTGCCAGTCAGGGTTGTGACATATATATAATAGGCTTACAATGACGTTAACGCCGTGGCGGTCCGAGGATCCCAAAACTTGATAGTATTGTCCTTGCTGCCGGATACGAGAAGACCCTTGTAAGGGTGCCACTCGACACATCGGACGTCCCATCCGTGTCCTATCGTAACTTCAGCACAGTAATGCCCAACATCACAAGAATAAGCTTACCTGTGAGAACCCGCTCCCTCTCCTGCGTCTCGAATGACCAGAGCGCTATCGAAGAGTCGTCACTGGCCGTCACGAAACGCGAGTCGTCCGGGCTGAACGAGAGTCCGCGGATGGCCTCACGATGCCCTTGCCAGGCAGTCAGGTTGTTCATATTGGGCTGGAAGTACTTGATGATCCCGGACTGGTCGGCGCTGGCGATATACAAGCCACTATGTGAGAAGCGCATTGCGCGAATGGCGTTGTCGTGCGCCTGCAAGATTGTCTCGAAGTTGAACGTCAGGCCGTTCCATAATGTGAACTCGCCGCTTGTTGAGCCAGTCAAGACCCGACGACCCTCAGGCGTCCACTAGATAAACATCAATTCACCTTCGGAAGGTAATAATAGCCTTGGCTTGAACGTACAGTTACTACGTTCACTGGACAACGTATCTTGTTTGTTGACGTGTGGACAAACTTAGTGCACAAAGAAGTAGATGGATTGCCGGGATACGCTTTCGGCGCATAAAGCTAATACACGACACTTTATACACTATTCTTCCCGGCAAAGACTCCCAACGTACGTTGATAATATCCGGCGGACTGGGTCGCATGTATGGCAGGGTTCGTAGGCTCGTATGCTGTCTCCTTAACTAGTCCATACTATCAGTATATCGATTAAGATCTGTGAAGACCATGACACAGACCAGATTCCAGCGGCCCATCTCGCCAGCGTAATCCACTGTTCTTCTAGGGCGCAATTTCTTGAGAGCCTTCGGGTCCACTTGTCCACGGGCAACGGCTGCCTCCATATCCATCCTGTTTTCATCCGGAGGTGGCGGAGTGGGATGTTGCAAGTATTTCTTCGGCTTCCATTCAGACGGGCCAGCCTCAGACTCCGTTTTCAGTATGCCCGGCGGTAACAAGACGGGTAGTGTCGTGGTCGACATGATGGCGGCAAATGAAGCAACCCAAGTCCACAGGTAAAGATACACGTGTCACCCAGTCGTATGTTTGAGATAATGAGGTAAGGACCTGAGCGAGCCCGAAATGGTGGTGGAAGTGCGAGATCAAGAAGCGTGTGCTTGACAGCTTTGATGCGCTCGACGCGTCGCGTCCGGTCGCGTCGCGCGCGTCTCGGGGGTTATCGGCGTTGCCTGTCACTGTCACCTCCACAGTCATGGCCGGAAAGTATATATTCTCAAACTCGTCCAATTCGGATATGTGTCAAGTCCCGCGAGCGCTGCTGTCTTGCTGACAGTCCTCACAAGTTCCCTGCACTTGACTACCTCTTCCTTACTCCCGCACGTACAGTCCAAACAATGGCTATCATTGAGCTTTGCTGCCAGCCGGCGGTCACAGGCGTGGTACGTTGTCCCTTGTCAATGCTCAAGACTACCATGTATCTCATACTTGGACTGCGAAGCTATCACAGTCTCCTCTGTACTCCCTGCCGTACGAGTTGGTTGAGCGCATACTTCACCTCGTCGCCACTCCTTCACAGCTCAATGAAGGATGTCTGTATCCTGAAGCACCCTGGATAGAAGCAACCCAGACGTGTCGACATTTCCGGCATATAGCGCTAAACAGTGCGCTTTTGTGGACCAATGTCCTGTCCGAGATGGGCCCAGACTGGGTAGACGCGTTCTTGAAACGAAGCCAGAGCAATGCTCCCCTCATCTACGTCGATTCCTTCGCCATGATGGACATCAACACGGAAAACTATCTCGCGTTATCGCGTCAAATGCACAGAGTTCGCGAGCTGCACCTTGCGTGTGTTTACGTGGTCAACGAGGGTGCCTTGGACGCGGTTCTCTCCGCTCCGGCGCCGCTCCTCGAGAAGTGCTCGATCAGCGTTTCATCGGCGTCTTTACCACTACGCGACGTCGACCTATTCAACGGAAGCGCCCCCCATCTACGACATCTCAGTCTGTCATTCGAAGCCGGCTTCCCATGGCGTTCCCCAGTGCTCGACAATCTTGTGAGGTTCGAGGTTACCTCCGGACCTCTCATATCACTCTCCAATACGACCACCGCGGACGTCCTAAGTACACTCGGACGTATGCGCAGGTTGGAGCACTTGTCACTTGCCGTCAGCTTGGCCGCCGCTGAATGGGAGGGGTCGCCAGTGTCCCTGGATCACCTCCAATTCATGCATCTCGCATCCTCTTTTGACGCCCTTGGACATGTCTTTGTGAACATGTCGTTTCCGGCTTCGGCTAAGCTTTCCTTCTCCGGCTATGGACGTACACCGCCCTTGGGCTCGCCCTTCCTCGCGCATCTGAGCGAACACTACGCCAACAATAAAGTCGCCTTCGCTACCGCGGACGTCTCTCAGGAGTCACGCTGCGGCACTTGTTCCCTCGCCTTCACCACTTCCGTCTCTCCAAATTCACCAGCGGGTGAACGCCCAGATCTATCACTGGTTGTGAAATGGGGCACGCTAGAGGCAATGAATGACGTTACGGAGGCCATCTACTACTCGCTACCCTTCGACACTGTCCACTCGCTCACCCTCGACGGGTTCTGGGGCCCTCGCTGGCTGCACTCGATCTTCCGGCGCTCAAGGGCCGTGAAATACCTGCGCATATACGCTCCAAGCGTACCATCATGCCTCGCCGCACTTGCGCGCTGCGACGAAGAAGACAACGCAACGCTCTTCCCGGCGCTTGAGACGCTGAGCTTCCCGAACTGTACATGGACGGAATGGAGCGCAATCCCGTTCAGCGAGTCGCGACAGGCGTACGAGCTTCTCGCGCTTGCTGCACGTAAGCGCCGTGAGACAGGAAAACCTCTGCGCGATATCCTTGTCGGGGAGGTGGGCAGTAGGGCGCGTAGAGGCGGTTGTCCGACTTGGGCGTATGATTTGGCAAAACAGCGATTCCCGCAAGAGTTGGCTGATTTGGTCAAGCCCGACGAGCCATAGTCACGCCGTACACCAGGATGACCGCACTAAAAACCCCTAGACCTTAGATGCTTTAGAACTTTGCTCTTCATACGCCACATAGACCTCTTCATAGATACCTGCCACTGGATACTCTATAGACGTCTCTCCATACCACTTCAACTCCTCATTTCTCAGTACCTTGGACACAGTGGCCGTCACACGCAGGATGCAGCTTACCTCTCAATATGTTCAGAGTTCATCAAACGGAGTTGTACTCCGCTAGATCCTCGTCAATTTCAGGCTGTCAACTCTATTGAAGTCAACGCGTTTTGATCGCCGGTTCGACGCGTCGACGCGCAACGCGCGGCTCCGGATTGGCCATACATATAGACCGTTTACCGCGACACCCACGACCACAACCACCAACTGCCATTTGGGTAGCTCCGTACACGAGGCTGACAGCATTAAGGACTTCGGAATGTTCGGGTCGTGTTGCGAGCATCGTGGGCCTAATTCAGCCCATCCTGCCGTTGAGGTCACTACGAATGTTGACCCGACAGGCGACGCGCCACAGCGCAATTGGAGGACCATTATCACCCCGTACTTGACCAATGTCGCACAGCTATCTGCGCCTTTTCTGTCGACCTTCGTCTTGATACACCTTTCCGCTCCTATCATGGCGAACGTCGGTGGATCCTCGCTTGCCAGCCAAGTCATGGTCAGTCCGTTGTCTGTGAGTTGAGATGAGGCTGTTTACTAATGACGTCTTCAGCTTTTGGGCAGGGAGTATTACCAGACTCCATTCGGGGAGAAGTACCTGGTCATACTGCCATTCTTTGCCCATATAACCGCAGTAACTCTCAAGCGCATTATCAGTCCGCGCAAACCACGACCCTGGACCCACACATTGACAGTGTATGCGCTTCGTTTTCACTTCCGATGACACGAGAAGCTCATGAAGAACAGCACCGGTTTCTTTGCAGCAAACTTCTTGGTGCCAAAGCACTACCTGATCCACCGTGTCTTTCCTCAGGACCCAACCCCGCCCATCGAGGCTTTCGGGCCTTCTCAGATGGACTTCGAGTTCGTGAAGACAGGTCTTGCGCAATGGCCGATCCGCAATTGGATTGTCTACAGCGCGTTGGCTGCCACGATAGTCGTGCACATGACGGAAGGCATGCCCATCTTGCTCAGAAGAGCCGTGAAGGGTGCCAAAACGCTCAGCAAACGCGGTCGGCGCCTCATGGCGGGCGCTATCGTCCTTCCGGTCCTATCCGGTCTGCTTGTCATGGCGCGCGAGCCACTGATGACATTCCCGTCTACTGCACTACGCTACCAGGCGACTTTCGCGAAGCACCCCTTATTCCAATTCTAGGCTACATCACGGTTCTGATTGCAGTCAAAGACTTCGTTGAGGATGGCGTTATGATACAGTCGTATTTATGTACGATGCTATCTCATGGATCTCTTTTTGGCCTTGCTCAATGCAGGCTGCGTGTGCGAACGCTCATAGTACGCATTGTCGGGACTACATGAAGGCGCGTCAGAAGACGAGCCGAGGGGCCGAGTCTGAGAGATGAGACTTACACATCATGAGACCTTTGATATCCTTGACCCGTGCCTGCGCGATGGCTTTGCGCATCAACAGCACGCGAATACTGGCCCATACAAGAAGTAGACAGCCGAAGCCGACCGGAATGAGCCAGTACAACGGAGAGAGGTGGAATGAGCCTCCGAAAACTACATGCAGCGGCGGTGTGTAGATGATGAAGATGCCCAGACAGGCGCCCGCAAGTATGCCCGCAAAGTTGTACGGGTTCCCCACGGCCGCGCGACCGAACGGGAAAGTAAATCTAGCCTTGACAGCGAATACCTGGAAGACCAGTCAGCCAAGTAAGATTTCCGCGTCACCTCCCCGGATACGCACATTGAACGCCTGCATGATGAAGATGGAAAGGTACACTGCTCTCCGCATCAGTACGGGCATGTTGAATAAACATTGCTGCACGTGCCAATGCCTTGCGCCTGCCCCAGAGCTTGCACTTGCTGTGAGCCACTCAAGCTGTCACCGCGGTAGTTGACGAAGTCAGGGCTATCGCTCTTGAAGTAAACTGGAGTAGAGGTTAAGAACACAACGAAGGGTTGATCGCAGCTGCCGTGACATACCATTCCCAGCACTTTGGGCACGATGAAGGTCGCTAGGGGAGAAGCCCTGTTTCCAGAAGACGACGAAGTATGCGACGAGTCTGTCAAGACGCATCAGTTCGCGAAGGGGCATAGTTCGTTTTGGCACTTACGAGCCAACGGTCTCGATCATACCAGCCTCCAGGTAAGCATAACTCAGCAGCCTGTTGTCAACCAGCGTCTCATTGTCCGTCTTCTCGAGCTTGTCTTGCCAGTACGTCTTGGTGAATGGTGCCTTGAGCTTCTCTGCCCAGAGAGAGAAGCGGCTCGGCTGTATGACCTCGTTCGTTTCGGCATCGCGCGCAAGGGTCTTGCTGCGTCGGAGAGCGCGACGCTTAAGACTGGTGATTGAGCGGTCATTCACTACATGGACGCATTCAGCTGAGTCCAAGCCCAGCTACAATGAAGAACACTCACCGGGTTTACGGGGACCCAAACGCATGACGGCCTCAGCCGATTCTGGCTTGTCCCACGCGAAAGAAAGCTGAAAAAGATTGGGGATGAGAGCTGAACACGCCCCAGTGTATGGAAACACTCGTACCGCGACGAACAGTTCAAAGCCAAGATCTACAGGGAAAGTCAGGGCATGCGTGTGCCATACATTCGTTACAAAGCGTACCAATGACGAGAATAAGAATGGCAGACAGTGGGATCGGGATCGGTACCACAACGTCTAGTGAACCATGAGCGCTGCGGCATTTGAAGAGATATATGTGCATACAAAGAAGCTGAGCGATAACCTCCGGACTACTGTGGGAGATGGTGTATTGAATAGACCGCTTGAGGTTGACGAAGATCAGGCGGCCTTCCTGCACACCCTTGACAGTTGAGGCGAAGTTGTCGTCCAGAAGGATCATGTTTGCGGCCTCCTTCGAGACATCAGAACCGGAAATGTTCATGGCAATGCCCAAATCAGCCTTCTTGAGTGCAGGGGAGTCGTTGACACCATCACCAGTCCTAGTATGTCATGAGCAAACCAGCCAGAACTCGCGATGCGAAGATGAAAGACTCACACTCCGACGATATGCCCAAGAGCCTGAGCACGCTTGACGATCTCAAGCTTGTGCTGAGGAGAAGTCCGCGCGAACACGATCTCCTGCTTGCTGAAGACTGCCAGAGTTTGAGCCTATGGAGCGTGCAGCATCAATACCACGTGTACTCACTCAGATCCCATTGCCAGCCCTCGAGGGTGTCGATGTCGTCTCCGTGTATGACCACCGCCTGGACCTCGTCATCGTATATCTGATCAACATGCCGGCCCGTCTTGGCGCTGAGCGTCTCCTTCGTGTCTCCGAGAATGAGATTGATCTTGCGCGCGATGGCCTCAGCGGTCTTTGGGTGGTCTCCAGTAACCATCATGACCTTTTCGGTAGTGTCTTGTCAGAAAGAGGTATCCGAAAGAGACTGGCACTGCCGACCTTGATGCCCGCCAGTCGCAGCGTTCCGATCGCTTCGCGTACGCCGTGCTTCGGCGGGTCCTCGAGCGAGATGAGTCCAGCAAACGTATAGCCCTCGGTCGGGTAGTTGAGATCGTTCTTAGAGAAGCCGTAGTTCCTGGGGTAGCGTTCGCCTGAGAGCAGCTTTTGAGCGCAACCAATGACTCGATGCCCGCGGGAGGCCATGTAGTTGTACGCGGACTCGTACTCTGCACGGAAGGCATCGTTAATCGGCACAACGTCGCCGTTCGGCTTGGCGTAGTGGGAGCACTTGGCGAGGACGCGTTCGGGCGCTCCTTTGATGTATGAGATCAAACTACCGGAGTGATGCGGCTTGTTGACCTGTATCCTCTCAAATAAGATACATGCGCCCGAGTTAAGCGCTCGACGTACGATGACTAGCGCCCACTTGTTAGATGAGTTGAAGGGTACTTCGAAGACCTTGGGATACCGCGCGATGTAGGCGTCGTAGTCGTCAATCTGCCGCCCAGCAAACCTAGAAAGGCCGGTTTCTGTGGCGTCACCGAGGATCTCACGTTGCCCGAAGGGGACGTCGGTCCTGTCAAACTTGATGCGAGAGTTGAGAGCCGCGACGGAAAGTAGGTCATCCATGCCGGGTTCACTACGGGAGAAAACTGCTGTGTCATCCTCGTCGTTGTTCGACTGCGCAGTACCCCATCAGTCCATGTGAGCGTGAGAAGATACGTGTGTAGGAGCTGACCTGAAAGGCGGAGTACATCTTGGTTCCATTCCACAGATTGGTCACGGTCATCATGTTCCTGTGAATGACTCAGTTCACAGAAAGCAGAAGGTCCACCAGCAGTACCGACCTGGTGAGAGTCCCGGTTTTATCCGTTGCAAGCAAGGTCAAAGATCCTGGGGTCGCGTTTCAACACGCCTTGCGAAGCGTGAACAAAACACTCACCAAGCGTTTCGACACCCTGCAGGTCCTTGACAAGGACATTCTGAGCAGCCATGCGCTTCGCCGCGATGGAGAGCCTGCGCTACATCAGACAAGAACGGAAAGCCCAGCTTCACCACGTACAGCAAAGTGACAACCGACGGCAGCCCCTCCGGCACGAAGGCGACCAGAACTGACACCGCAAACGTTACTGTAAGCGAGGCCTGTCCCTTGTACGCCGTAGTTATGCCCACAACAAAGAATACGACTGCAAAGAAGCCAGCGACTGTCGCTACAAGGGAGACGAAGTGCGCGATTTCCGTGCCAAGCGGGCTCTTGTTGCCCGACTCGCTACCAGTGAGCTTTGCGATCTGCCCGATGAGGGTGTGATCGCCAGTGCGGATGACGACTGTAGGTGAGGAGTCAGCGTCCGGTACTGTCTTGGGAGGTATATGAGCGCGCTCACCTCCATAAGCCTCGCCGTTGACGATAAGGGTGGAGTTGAAAGCGACGTTCTCCGCCTCAACAGCACGACATGACATGCCGTTAGGCTTCGCCATCCGCTCTTGCGGCTCCGATTCGCCAGTCAAACTACTGTTGTCCACCTTGAGGTCAGTCGCCGAAATGATCACACAGTCCGCGGGAGTCTTGTCCCCAACACGCTATTCCGGGCGTCAGCGATGAAGATTGCCTCAAGTTGAAGGCTTTGAACGCACTAGTAGAACCACATCGCCTTTAACAAGATTGGCTGCTGGGACCGATGTGAGGGTACCATCACGAACCACTCTCGCAGACGGTGGTATGAGCGCAAGGAAACTCTGCAAGACAGCGTGAGGGGGATTGACAGCACATGACGTCGCCACTTCATACCTGGAGGATGGCCGCAGACTTCTGCAGCTGGTAGAACTCGATGAAGGCGTTCAGAAACGCAACCGCGATGAGGATACCCCCAAGATACGTGTTGGCGAAGTTGTCCTGATGGAGGCTCAGAAGAAAGGTTCATAGATAGGAAGTCAGGCGAGTATTTACGGACCTTGAAGTCGACGCCCAGGAGAATATACTCCAGACAACCAGCGATGATCAGAATGATGTTGAACAGATTCAGTAAGCAGTCCAAATACTGCATAATCAAGGTCAGACTAGCTTGATCGTAGGATACATTCGATGAAACGTGCCTTTCTCAGCGCGGACTTCTTCTTGGGCGGTGTGAGCATGTTGGGCCCGTCAGCCAGAAGGCGAGCGGCCGCATCGTCTGCAGTCAGACCATATGAGGTGGAGGGGTTCTTTGGCTCGAACGAGGTCTTGAGGGTCTCTGCAAGCTCTACTAGGGAGAGCTGATGCTCCCGGATATCGACGTTTGAATCGTCGCCTTCATCGCTCTTCCCCTTCTTCTCCTGGTCAAGGTGCTCGTAACCAGCCGCGGCAAGTTGTATCTCCTCCTGCGTCATGTGCTGGCGCAGCTCGACACCGCGGGGCTGCTTGTCGTCATGCTCATGCGAAGGGTCGGCGTCGGGAAAATTGACAGTGCGGATGGGAAGCGTGGCTAAATCGGGAGAGTTGGCCGTACTCGCACCCTCTCCGATACTGGCGTCGGTGCTCTTCTCGTGGTCGTGTGCCGCGGCGTCCATGACTTCAACAGGGAGAAGGGAAGAGAAGGGGTCGCCGGAGAGACAAAAGCAAGCAAGGGATAGTCTTATACTTAGAGAGGGATCGCCAGCCGCCTCTCATCCCGCTCCGATACGCTCATCGCGGCGACAATCCGGCAAGAATTAGGACGAAGCCGTAAAAGAACGGTAGATGGAATGTCGCTCCGCGACGTGCGTAGCTTGATTGGGCAACGGCCCACTGGCTCGAATGGCGCTACAAAGGGCACCAAACAGCGTATATCCCTCAATGCACGTGAACCGGTTCGTGCGGTCGCATGGATCTTCCTGTAGCGTTACCACCATGATGACCCTGAGGAGATCCATACTGATACGCTCGACAGGCTCCAAGGAGAGCGGCACTTCGAAGAGGCTAGGACATCGGAAGTTACAGACACGGACGGCGGGCTCTACAGACCTCCCGGACATTGCGACGTAGTACTCTCACGTACGGCCGGGTTCTACGCATGAGCTATAGATATCGAAAGAAATTAAGAGAGCATTCAGAACCGCTGAATAGATAAAAACGAACCGTTCTAGTATGAATATTGGCTGATATGTCGTCTGCTTCCCGGAAGGGGACGCACGTCACCCATTGCTTTCTCGATGATGCACCGCGCGGGTGCACGGAGTAGCTCATGGGCTACTCTAAGCACAATGACAACAGTAGTCAGTCAACGGTATGATATCGGACGGTGGAAACGCTCACTGTGAAGAGCCATAGCATACCGCTCCCTCCAGTCAGTGGGCCTCGTGCCGTCAGAACGCACTGGGAGATCATCTCTCTAAAGGGGATAGTGCGCTTGGTTCGGTAGAAGGAGTCCAAACGGACACAGTGCGGATTCGAACCAAGCTGACCCCGCGGCGTGAGCGTCTTAGTTGCCATACACGGGAAGGAACCGGTGAACAGGTGTATCTTGGGCATCGTATCTTCGGGCCGTTGCGCTGCGGTAACGGGAGGCTTCACGACCTTCCTTCTGTAGCAGACTGAGGTTGAACGCTTGCGTTGATTGAAGACGACTCTCCTCGACGCCACATAGGCGTCAATAGTCGGAAGATAGACGAGGCATCCAGAATAGATTCAGACCCCCTAGTACCCGACCCGGCAACCCCACTTGGACGTGCTGATACGGACATTACGGAGATGAACTTGTGCCGCTGTGAGCGCCAGGTATATATCGCATCCAACACGAAATCACCCATCCGGAAAGGAAAAGGGTTGCTCGTCGTGGCCGTTGTTGACGGAAATAGCGGGGAAGGGAAGCCGTCGCCCATGACGACACCTGAACAAGTTCGGTTGCCGCCGCGGCCGGCGGTCAGATGCGCGCGCTTAGACAAGCGTGTACTCCCCGCTTCTTGCCCTCTTCCCCCAGCGTCTCAATCTATACTTTGTCACCATTTTCCGCCAGCATATTGCATGCTGGTCCTCGGGAAATTCAAACGAGATATTTGACTTCTCTTGTCGTTCATTTGACTAAATAACGCTGCTGTCGCACCGCCATGCCGGCCTTGATTCACGATGGACGGGTGAGCCACTAACACCGCTCTTGACGACCTTTCATCGTCGACCTAATATCTCATTTCTACAGGGAACGATTGAGGCCAAGGACTATACGCCAGAAGTTGGAGGTTCTGAGGGAGGTTCGTCTGATTTCCGTTCCCGATTGGGAAGACAATGGAATAATCCGATGCCTTCATAGCCTTTATCGCAATCATCGTTGTACTGGGTCTTGTCTTTATCGGCGCCTGCATCGGGATATTTGTACTTCTGAGGTACTGGGATCCCTCAGAGAAAGAACGTGCGGTCCGGAAACGCTACTCTATTCGCCGACGCGGTGCCCCACACCCACTTCCCATCGGCCTGCGCGAGACAGGCGAGGGCAGCGCCGGTGCGCCTGCCAGTGGCACCCTCACGGAGAAGCTCGGAAATATGTTCCGCGGACGCCGTCAAGGCTCCGGGTGGCAGCCGGCGAATGAGGACGACGACTGGGAGGTTGAAGACGAGCAAATGCTTGATTACCATCCCGAACGTGCAAGCGTGCATTCTGCGCCTACGCCCAAGCGAAGTACCGTCATTGAACCCGAACTGGTCTTCAGCGACGCAAGTCATGCGTCACCCATGAATGTTGGTACGCCCGCAGCTGTGGAGATGGGCTACGCCAATCCCTTCGAGACGTCTATCTCGCACTCGCCACGCCCGCAATTCCCCGAGCCATCGATCACGCCACCTCCGCAGAGTGCCGGGAACGGCCACGGTGCGGAGTATATCCATGGCACGAGCACCCGCTTCAGAGAGGATCTATGAAGGACATGATTAAGCCTTACTGGGACACGACCTGTCACGACTTCAATATCTGAACACTTCGCTGTATCACGCCTGACTTTTGCCCATGTGCTTCGCCTGTACTTACCCCACGATTCTGTTTGTTTGTTCGCCTATTTGTTTGTTGCTCTGTACCCGTATCCTTATTCTTCTCACGTACGAAAGACTCGGACCGTCGCTAATCCACATTATGAGGATGTTGAATACGAACATCAAGTTTAGGAAGATACAAGATCTATACGGAGTCGTCAAGACTCATCCATGCCTTCTTCCTCGGGTCCGTCTTCCTCCTCTTCCGCCGCACCCATGGGTGATCTTTCCTTCGCGTTGGAGTCATCATCACTTGAGTCCTCGGCAACCTCTTCGGGAGTTTTATGCGCCCGTCCTCGCCCTCGCCCCCTACCCCTACCACGCCCTCTTCCTCGTCCCCTTGCTCGCCTCGCCGGAGTGGGCTCGGGATCAGAGCTATCGCTTGTGGACTCTTCGCTCTCGTCAACCTCGCCCTCTTTCGCAGCCTTACCCGCCGCAGCCGCCCCACGACCTCGTCCGCGCCCACGACCTCGTCCACGCGCCCGTCTCCCACCACGTCCTCTCCCACGAGTGCTAGCCACCGGCGCCTCCTTAGAAGGCGGCTTACTCTCGACGGGACCGTCAATAGACACGTTATCGTCCTGGTCCACATCCATCTCGGCATCGAAGAACTCGTTATTTGCCATTGTGCGGTCCTCACTCCGGGAATCGCCCGTACGGGCCGTACCGTGTTCCTCCTCCTCGCGCTCAAGTGGAGTCTTCGTCTCCTCCGCCAGCCACTCCTCAAGCCCAGGGGGCAATTCCTGCATACCAACGCTAGGGGCATGCGATAGGTACCTCAGCTTCTCACGGATGGATATCATGATACGCTGTAAACTCCCCGCCGTGTTCGAGTTGTCGACCGTCCCGATGAGCTTTGGGTGAAGCTTGTAGTCCGATTCGGCGAATTGTGGGTCATAGATCGTCATAGGCAACTCGTTGGGCACCTTTGTGCCCGTCAAGACGCTCGTCTCGTACGTCCAGCAACGCGCGACATTCTTCACGGTGTAGCCTCCACCGCCAAGCACCAGTAATGGCACGTTGAAAGCTCGAACATGGTTGACACATTCACCGTGTGCCGCTATACTGAGGTTGAATGCGCCGAGACGGTCGAGGCCGAGTGAGTCTGCGCCGCATTGCAGTACGATGGCAGAAGGCTTGAAGTGGTCGACGGCGTCGTTGATGACTTGTTTGAACAGCACGATGTACATATCATCATCGATGCCATCTTTCAACGGCACGTTCAACGCAAAGTGTTTGCCCATGCCGGCGCCGTTGTCATCAAGCTTGCCGGTGCCGGGGAAGAAGTCACCGGTGTACTTATGGAAGGAGACCGTCATGACACGGTTGGTGTGGTAGAACGCGAACTCGACACCGTCGCCGTGGTGAATGTCGATGTCGATGTACATGACGCGCGGGTGGTACCTTCGCCCATCAACACTTCAAGACCATATGAGAGACGTCAAATCGAACTTACTTAAGCATCTCGAGAATAGCTATGACGATGTCGTTCACGAAGCAGAAGCCACTAGCTTCGCCGCGTTTCGCATGATGCAAACCGCCCGACCAGTTGATGGCAATATCGGTTGTTCCTGCGCAGAGCTTCCTTGCGCCGGCCAACGAGCCACCGGCGTACATCCGTGAGAAGTCATACATATCGGCGAAAATAGGGTTGTCTTCGACACAGTTGAATTGATCGATCATCGCCTTCATCTGGTCTGCATTGTTGGGAGTGACTCTGAGTGAGGGCTGTCAGTAGAAAGCTTCGGTGAGCGGGGAAAAGGTAGTACTTGGACAAAAAGTCGATGTAAGCAGGGTCATGGTACGTCTCAAGTTCCTCTCGCGTGGCTGGTCGAGGGTTATACCAATTGTGTATCTGCTTATCCAGACCATAGCCAATGACAAGAGAGTTTGTCAAAGTCATCCTGTGTGGTTTCATAGGATGCCTTTCCTGTCGAAGACGTTAATTGCTCTAGTTTATCTCATAATAGGTAGGAAGACACTTACACCGAAATGGTGCTCTCCAACACCTTTCGGCGCATAGTAGGATACAATAGGCTTTGAGTGAGGCTGAAAGGGGATGTGAGAGGTGCCACAAACCTGTCTACGTAAAGTTGCCTACGTTTATACGCTCCGTAATGGGTTCAGCTACACCAAACTTTGGCCCTCTATCAGCGAAGAACTTTGAGTTCGAGAAGGTGTAGGTCTCGAATTTCCGTGTCATCGATGACAGGGACTTAATTGGTATAAGTATTGCTACATAGGATCGCTCTGCAAGCTTTCACCCACAAATTGACAGGTGGACTACCGTATTCGGATGTTGAACAGTAATGCCTCGTTACGACGGATATCAGCGGATGTTGGTGAGCTGGCGACAGCGGACTGGTGCTAGTCAGTGCCTTCAGCTCTTCTGTTTCGTCCTGTAGATGGGGGGAATCGAGACAGGTCGTGCTGCAGTGGCTACAGTGGCGGGTGCTGGGTGTAGCAAGTTACAACTGAAGAAACAAAGCTCGCGATCACCGCGGCTGCTCCCGTAATGTGGTTCTCACGCTTCTTTGGCTTCAACGAACCAACTTGCTTTGTCCCCTTTCATGCATCCGTCATTGTCGTGCACCCGAATAACGGCGCTGCTATTAGTGGCTGCCCTATCAACTGCTGTATCTGCCTCTTCAGGAGATCGCGCGCCCGACTTCTCCCGATGTGTCACCAAATGCCTTGACCACTCCTGCGCCACCTATGACCCTCCTCTGTCCCTGCGTCTCACGCACTGGTCATGCGCGGACGACTGCAGATATAGGTGCATGCACACCATCACAGACCATGCTGTGGAAGGCGGTCTGCCGATACAGCAATATTATGGGAAATGGCCCTTCTGGCGATACGCCGGGATGCAAGAGCCCGCATCGGTCATATTCTCACTCGCCAACTTACTGCTACACATATGGGGACTGGGAGAAATCAGGAAGGAGATTTCGGACGAACATCCGATGAAGCGATACTACGTGCGCTGGGCGTACATCAGCTGCAACGCCTGGATTTGGTCCGCCATCTTCCATACGCGAGGTCTGTCGCACGTTTAGCTCGGTCATGGCAACCCAGAGCTAACTATTAAATTTTAGACACGCCATTTACCGAGAAACTGGACTATTTCTCAGCTGGCCTGACAATCCTGTACTCGCTGTACTTCACCGTCATACGTCTCTTCCATCTGTACACCACGCTCTCTCATCCTGCATCGCGCACGTTCTATCTTTGGTCCGGCCTCTGTTTAGGCGCCTACATATCGCATATCTTATATCTGTCCCTATCCGCTCGCTTTGACTATGGCTATAATATCGCCGCCAACGTCGGCCTTGGGCTCGCACACAACGCGCTATGGCTGGCGTTCGCCATGCCCTCAAGCCTATCGCCTCTGCGACGCTTCTTGGGGCGGCCACGTAGCTACAGGCCGTGGTATGCCACACGTGCGGCTCAGGCTGTCGTGCTCACCACCCTCGCCACGATGCTTGAACTCTTCGACTTCCCACCATGGTGGCGAGTAATCGACGCGCACTCGCTCTGGCACCTGGCCACCGCCCCGCTGGCTGTGCTCTGGTACGACTTCTTGATCAACGATGCAGTAGATGCCGGTTGGAAGGAAGTAAAGGCGTAGCGTGCCGTATGTCGGGACTCGGGAGAACCCAACATGTCGTCTGATACGCGGACAGGCCGGGGTCCGCAGGGCCGCTTTCTATCTCCGCATATGGCTGTATTAGTGCTCTATACAAACCGAAACCTGTGTTCTCGTGCTGTACCTGTCTCAAACAGTCGTGTGCCCCGCAAATAGAACAGTCATCTCGTTGACGACCGCGTGTGTGGCGCGTCAATGGGCGGTGATTCAGATTGCCGCCGCATCTAGGCGCCCTTCCCTCGCTCTCCCGAACTTCCCTCGCACAAAGCGCCCATTCAACCCAGCCTTTGCGCGGCTTAGGATTCCCGTTCGGGGGAAGAGGGGAGACGAGGCGAGCTAGCTTTTTCCAACCCAGATGCACGTGCTGGCCTCTCGCAGCTAGCGTGGAGATCTCAGAAACGTGCGCCGGTGGATGTGCATCCGCACGGAGGCGCAAGCCTGCTAAATACCGCTCCTCTTGGACGTGATGAACCCTTTTTACCCCGCCTTCCTCAGCTTTTCTACGGAACGGCATATATAACTCCCTCGCTCCGATCAACATACCCCGTTTCCTCCTTCACGCCCGTCAACAACCAGTGAGCTTCGCATACGATCCCTTGCGTTTCCATCGAACTGACATCTTCTGAAGTCTCGACTCAGACATCATGACTCGCTACGACCCGCAGTCCTCCGCTGAACTCGGCGCACACGACCACGAAGCTATCTGCCCTACACACACACTATCGCACACACGGACATGGTTCAAGTCTCGCTGCAAGACGTCCGCAGAACATGAGCCCACCACGATGCTCAGTTGGGGCTACCTCGATCCAACAAGCTCACATGTGCGTATAAGCTCAACTCGCCTGTCAATCTAACGTTATGGCGTTTGCTGACGTCGTCGATGAACAGGACAGGCTCGTCTGCTCTTGCGGCGACGCGAGGAGACCTTTCGCCATCCAGCTCACATATCGAGGTTTCCATAAGCACGAACTACGACGCGAGATCTTCTACCTTTTCCTACTCGTTTTATTCGCCGGAATAGCGATCGGCGTACTCGGTGTACATGGGTCAAGGGCGTTGCTGAACCTCTTGCTACCACCAGAACCGATACCAAGAACGGAGGCGGATGGCTATTGACGTGCTTATTTTGTCGTCCGTCGCGACGTGCACTGGTTGTGGATCTCGATCGCCGCTGGTGCCATACTTGGAACCACTTGCGGCATACTTTCGCCGACTTCTTTGTTCCGCTGCCTTTCCTGTGTATATCTGTATGTAATGCTGTAAGATCGATCTTGTCGTGCTTTGAGTATGCGATGGCCTCACTGATTGGGGTCCGCCTTAACTGCACCTCAGCTATCCGTTCCGACCAGCGGAGCTTGTCGAGGCGGGGACGTAGTCCGCCGTGTCTGCCGCACAGGTCATGCTTCAAGTTGTGGAAACAACCAGTAATCTGATGATATTCGCTTTGACTTCGGTTCCTTTCTATGTGCACTGGCCTCTAGCCAAACAGGTCACGTTTCACCGCAACTCGTACAGAGTATGCCCGAGTATGCAAGGCGGTGTAACCTGCACCTACACACTCCCTTCGCGGGTGCATGTTAAGCTCGCGCATCCGTCGCTTATGCGGCTCGTGGCTCAGATGCAGCTTATGGTTCACATGCTACGATCCGGCGCCCAATATAGCACCACCCTAGATGGATTGTGGCGATGACAGGGATGTGCGGGAACTATTTTCGGTCAGCAGTTTGAAGTACCCGACGACGTAAGGATATTGCTCTCTCGCCGCTCACGGCGGATTTGCGCATACGCTGGACTCGGACACATCAGGGAAACGCCCCCCTACTAAGGGCCACTCAGGGAGGGCAGATTAGCAGG